>ATSW01016869.1:0-18609 GCA_000444245.1 Botryllus schlosseri
GTGCATGGTCCTTTAGTGTTGATTTATTATGCTGCCAGCGTCATTCATAAGGTGATCCGAAGATGAAATGCAAAGAATTTTAACCAAAGATGTTGAATGAAGTGACGAAATCAGGGTATATGAAAAAGGTTCACAGTGCAGAACCTACCAAGGTTCGTTTGTGAACGTGAACCTCTAAATTTCTGAGGTTCACACACAGAACGCGAACGTGAACCTCACGTTCACACCATCCCTATTTTTTACGAAATTCAATGTTCCTTCAAATTTTCTATATTATATTTCTTCATATGTTACAGTAAGGGGAGCATAATACGAAATGTGAAAATACCCGTCTCGCTAAGCCCAAGTCCGGCACGTGACACGATATTCCGACTTCGCCGTAATGGGTGCATCCTTCTGAGTCGTCAAAGGAACGATAACCAGAATAGTATTCAGATAAACGCGTATGCTCGCAGTCATGTAGTCGTTTCTCATTACCGTTGCATGAAACGTCTGTCATCCATATCGGACCATGTGCTGCAGAGTGAAAATATGTATACATTGTATAGAAGCGATGTGCTAAGTGCAAATGGCCTATTACTGCATTCTCAGTAGACGAATGATAGAATTCGTCATAAAACGTTTCTAGAAAAGCAGTCTACCGCGAACTACAATTGATGCACCGACGAAAGACAGCAACCCACATCATAATCTTATGCGGCAAATGCACTTTTACACCATTCTTCACTGTAAAGTAAAATCATATATTTCGCCGATTTCCGCCATATCAAAGGTGAAAATCAGACAAACAGCACATTCTGGTACATAACTTAACTTTTGCAGCCATTCCAGCAGTGGCTGAAACGTGTTGAATACAATAATCCACTTATATATATATATAATTATATCCTCGGGGTGTAGTGGATTTGGGATTCGTAAATCACCCCAACAAGACGCAAAAAGGTGATACGCGTAAAAAAAAACACTGCAGCCTATGATGTATCTCCATTCTCCATAAGAACTGATGTATTTGACATGATTTCATCCAGTGTTGTAGATCGGAGCAAAATGTCGCAGTTGACCCGAGTCAACGAAATTGCGATATCCATTATGTGAAAGACTGATATTGGTGTGGCTCTTGAAACAAAGGATCAACCTGCGTAGCTCATCAAAAGGTTCTCCGAGGCCTAGAAAAGTTTCTTTGGTGTCATGGCAATGTTGACATCGACAGGACATATAGTGTCTTGATGACAATTTCACTGCGGGCCAAATAAGTCGGCGGTGGGCATTTATAAGGCATTAACAATAGAATGGACTGAATGTTTTGACTCAAGCGCCATCGCAAAAGAACTCCGTCTATGCTGAGTGTGGCGCAAGAAACGACCACCGGTTAAAAGAACCACTGTTCTCATAATAATAAACTACGACGTAATCTATTCAGTAATACTCACCCATTCCGTAATATGAATGAGTCACGACTCTCTTTGCCGTTCCAAATCCAAGTTGTCGACATGCTACACTCGCATCCCTCATGTCGAAATGATTGTGGCAAACAGTCCCCCACCGACCATCACGCACGATCTCCAATCTCCCCTCTCCGATGGACGGGCCCCCTTTTAGCCGGATAAGCTCGTAGGGTTCCTGAAACATATCATCAACTAATTACGCGAATGTGATGTCGTATATATGACATGCATGCAGTACATCAGGAGTGCTCATGACGTCGATCGCGATCTACCAGTAGATTGCCAGATTCTTTCGGCAGACTTCTGATCATTTGTCATAAGTAGACTGGAAGCAGAAGTAGAGTCGTAAATATCTACTGGAACTGTGGTTCGCAACATTTAGTGACTCGCGGACCGGTAAAACTTGAAAACAACTGTTGCGGACCGGTAAACCGTCAAAAACAAAATTAATCCTAAATTTACTTACGACAAATGTATTCAGCTTTAATGTAACATTGGAACATAACATAACATAACATAACATAACATAACATAACATAACATAACATAACATAACATAACATGGTTGGATTATATTTTTGATCTGAACAAGTCACACACAATGTACAATGCGATAAGACACAATGCGATGTCATGAACAGATAGGATGTAGAACGACACGCATCAGTAGCGATCCTTTACTCTAACATCCACCTCGGCCTAGAGTGCCCGATGTCACAGTTCTTTTTCGATGTTGATCTCTTTGAAGCCGCGGCCCTTTCTACTAGTTCTTTTCCATTCATTGTGAGTGCTTTCTTCCGTCTTGTCTTTTTCTGGGCTTTTTTTGTCGCCGTAAGAACGGCAACGGCAGGGGAAGAGGAGCCCAGATAAACCTCCGACGGGAATCGAATGCGGTTCGTCTGCGTGCTGGACGCTTATCGTAACCACTACACCAGTGGTTCCCAACGTGGGCGATATCGCCCCCCAGGGGGCGATTTGGCGGTCTAGGGGGGCCAAAATAACGAAGGTGGCGATGGGGGGCGAAAACGGACGAAGGGGGCGATAAGGGGGCGATGGCGCGTTAAAATAGCTATATGGAGTCAGGACCGTAACTGCCGCACCTTAAACTCCCCAATTGGGGGCCAAAAATTATTTCGTGAATTAACATAAATTAAATAGTAATTTTTTAGAAATTCATGCAACTTTTTCAAAAAATTTGTCGCGCTGCGCGCGATTTAATGTCGTCATATATATTGATTTTGGGGTACCCTTCCCCCAACAAAAATACGAATGATTTAGGGAAAGGGAAACTTCGGTGTCGGCCATTACTGCGCCACGACACACCAAGACATATGAAGTTATAGGCCATGTAACATACGACTCCGAGAAGTATGCCAGAACGATCAGCAGCGAAAAGACCTTGGCCGAAAAGGAATGCCCTTGTGCTGACCGAAAACTTCGATATATATAAAATATACACATATGTTTAATTGTCCATAGACGCCTCAATGGCTGGCGTCGAATGTTCCTCTCCTGGCGATCTGAACCCTACAGGAAAATGCCATCCCGAAGAGAAAAATTATTTGCCAGTCAAGAAATACCAATTTGAAATCATGTGCGTCTTTTAGTTTGGTACATTCTGGCGATTTCCATAAATTTTGACATAGCAGATATAGGAGGTCACGAAAAAGCATCATGCAACGAAGTCAATACAATAACGGGTCCGCCCGAAAATGTTTAATTATTATTTAAGAGTCCTACCTTTTCAAACACACCACACTCAGCTCTACCGGTAAATCTGATTACGTGAGCAGAGAGAGGATAAAAAATTGATGGCAATATATATGCAATTCCCGACCATATTGACCGATTAAAACATGAATTAAATAAATTTGTCGTTCTTCGCGCGCTTAGCCGAAATACGGTGACTCACGAAACAGTACATGAAATAGGGTATAGCTGATATGTATCGACAAAAACCCCACTGGCTGAGGGGGGTCTGGGGTTTGGTTTATCGCCCTATGGGGGCCCAAGACCAACGTTTGGGAGAGGGCTGACGAAGTGCTGTTACGGTCCTTATTGGAGTCAAGTTGGAGAAATGACTTTTTTGTAGTCAACGCACGAAAATTTAGCTGCAAAAGTGTAATTTCTAGGTCGAACCGGAAAGTTGACCTTTTTTCATTAGTCAACTCGCCGGTGATCCCAGCTTGTATACCCATTTTTCGGTTCCCCATATTTGGGGGGCGATGATCGGAGTGGAGCTTCAAACGGGGGCGATGAGTCGGAAAAGGTTGGGAACCACTGCACTACACTATCTCCCCCGCAAAAACATCACTTAATGTTGCCTTTTTTATATTAGATATTTATACGTGGTTGTGTTAAAGTTTCTGCAAGGCAAAGCTCGAGAAGGCCTAAAGAATACGAACTTGATTGTGATTGTTCCGTATCCTTTGATAGAATTTTGGACTTTGGCGTTTGTTATGGCCTCTATTATACCGCCAAGTGTCGCTAAATTGCACTGTCAGAAGTTAATGAAGTAGTTTAAGAGTATCCGCAGCTTTCACATATAAATTGTCCGAAACAAGTTGCAGGCTACTTTCAAGCAGTTTCGAGCAACACCTTCCCCATTATGACGGACTCCCAAAGTAGATTATAAATACTCTATTACGACACCATACAAGTATACGTTCAAGATCCGTTGAAAATTTGATGTTTTAATTCGATAATTTCCGGACAAGTGACTAACTTTTTGCATTTTGTTGCAATATAAAATTCTGTTATATTCGGCAGCCCTGCAGAAAACTTGCCGCGGACGGGCGGTTGACAACCACGCTACTAGAAAACGTATCACTACTTCTGGTGGAAGTATAAAAAAGGATATGTCTGTAAAGGACTCAAGTAGGGTACATTTGTACATTTGGTTGAGGGGTAGCATATATTTTAGCAGTCAGTCGGAGGTGGCTAATCTCGAAATTTCAAGGTGGAGCTTCACGATCAACAAAAACACTGCATATAGGTGCAATCTTCGAAATTATCTTCAGATATAATAAGATATACGGGTTGTCTCACACAATTTCTATGACAATTTCACTGATGAAAGTAAAATGAACTTATCCCAAAATGATTTCTACTTTTCAAAACTGAAAGCGTAAAAAGTAAACCATTTTGCCTACAAAATTTCCGAAGCAGAAGTGGTCAATGGAAGTATTCGGAAACCATAAACACTTGATTAAGTGAACCATGGTACCAGGAAGCAGGCCAAACCTATACTTGAGTATACTCAAGAATTACTGACCACATCTGGTCACAACCGATGAAACAGGGGATAACAATGCAAATTCGTGGTTTTCTACACAAAACATACCATGATTTAAGCAAAAATCAGGTCTGGGCGAAAACATTAGGACTGATGAATTCGTGGTATCGTCTACTAGTCGGTCGTCGTCTAGTGCGCATCGGTTGAAGAGCGTTATCAAGTCAAAGAGCGAATAGACGTAAAAAGTTTCTGTCGTGGTGTACAAGGTATTGTTAGGTAATCAAGGCTACTGTTGTGTTGTATTCAATGATAATATTCCCCGGTGTAACTACATGGATTTGTACTTACCGTGAATTTTTTAGGAATATGGTGATGCAGACGGTGTCTTCTTTTCATCTTTTTCTTCATTGTCGATAAGGTGTATGGATCGCCGGCAGTGCATCGGATATAAACAGCTTTTCCTGAGATAAACAAAATATTTGTTAATTGGATACCATAGGGTCGGGGAGTTATTAGACCCGTAATAGCACAATCGGCATTGAAATCCCGTTACCTGTTGGACATTTCTCTTTGATTGTAAAATTCAGAAAGTTGAAGTGACATTGGTCAAGCTGGGTTTCATCGCCAGAGCACGAAACATTAGTCAACCAGAAACTACCTTTCCTCCCAGTTTGATGCTCTGTCTCGCTGAAACAAAACGTCAAGTTACATATCGGCATATTGGCCGTAATCGGTCGCTACGCGCCATATAATCAGGCATCGGAGCTATTTATTTGATTATACTTACGAGGTAATAGTAGGGCTGCCATATTTTGGAATCCGGAAAGGAGGAATCATAAAAGGCAGAACTGCTGATTCTTAAATTTTTACTGGAAATCTTGTTGCGTTGACACATATTTAAAAGGTCATTTCTCCAGTTCTACTCCCGAACCCGCTCGAACGTCCGCATTACAGGTTTCGCGTCATTTATGGCGTTTTTTAGTTGAGCCTATCCATTAGTCTGGCTGTCAAAGCTATAAAGGAGGACCTACGATATCGTAGGCCCCGGGAGGACAAATTTCCCAAACGGAGTACATTTAGGCGTACTCGGAGGACGTTTTAGATTTCCTCAAATGGAGAACAAATCCTCCTAAATGAGGACATATGGAAGCACTAGGTAATAGTAGATAGAACAGGGACATTACTCTCGCATTGATCATCGTACGAATACTATAGAGCTGTGGTGATATTTAAGTGAAGATAACTCTATAGGCCTAGCCTACTCGATGATCTGCGAGGCTTTACCATATTACGCAATTTAATGTTTCAAATAACCTAATTCACACTGTGTCTTGGTCGATATACGTGAATTTTTGAAAAATATGAACATTGACACTAATATATTTTATTTGTCTATTAAGGTTGATAACAATAAATGATACAGTTAAAAATAAATCCTATGAAATCTAAAGAATAAGACAGAGTCAGAATTCTTGCGTGTGTATTTTACCCGATCTCAGTTGCTCCCGGAAAACCAAGTTGTCCGCATACTACTTTGGCATTTCTTTGATTCCACCCATCCGAGCATAAGACGCGCCACTTCTCAGCATGGAGGATTTCCAAGCGTCCGAACAAATAGGGTAGACGCTTTCGGACTGCTCGCGGCGGCTTTATCCGCATATTTGTTAGACCTTCACTGGCCGTCACCTTAAAGAAGGAAACAGTAAAACCCGTAGTACTTGATGAGTTGAATAAACTGGAGATCAAGTCTCTACTAATAAAAATAGCCTATACTAGGTTTTCGAGTACGAGGTCATAGACACCACACCACTATGTATAGTCCAATTTTTATCCATGGCGATATGGCAAGATTGGAATAGTTTCAGCAAATTCTTAGTTAACAATCAGTAGATGAATACGATATCAATTTCAAACAAATATGGTCCACTATTAACGTTTGAGAAGCTCACCCAGTTCTTCAGCAAATAATGTGGTATCTTCCGTTGGTTGCATTTCACTCCGGCGTCCTCATGATGCGAGCAGTCATTCTCACCTAACGGACGATGCTTGCAATCTATCAGAGATTTCTCGTCGCCATTGCAGTCCACATTGTCGAGTAAGATAGCGCCTGGCGATAGCAGACATCTTTATGATTATGTTCGCTGTCTTTACCGACTCACTTGCGAAACGTGATACCTTCTCCTGGACCAAATCCGCCGCTATGTACAAAATCGATAGCCCCGTCGAATCCCATCATTCGGCACGCTACTTCTGCGCCGCGCAAAGACCAATCGTCATCACACACTGTCCCCCACTCTTCGCCAAACTTCACTTCTATTCGTCCTTCAGAGGCCACTTCACCGCCTCGCAACCTAATCTGTGTGCGTGGTTTCGAAAACATAGTATATAAGTCTCTTATCATCATTGAAATTATTAATAATATAGTTTTCAACATGCTTATAACAAACCGGTTGTTGTAATTGAATCCTCACCTTCAGAGTTTCCTCGGCATTTTCTTGCTCGGACGTAGCCTGGGACTTGGAATCGGTCACAAATAATAATAGAACTACGACAAAGTACGGCGGCATCACTGGCGATATTTTTTAATCTCAATGGTAACAAATTAAATACCTAACTGCACTGTAATAAAATGCAAAATTAGTCAATCAGGGATATGTAGCATAAAAGGCAAGGTATTAGCAATAAAACTATGAATTACAGGAAACAGCCATTAGGCCTATATACTTGGATCTAGGCTAAGCGATCACTAAAGTTGCTTTTAAACGGATTCGGTTATAATGCTTGGTACCAATCTCCGGTGCTTTGGGGGATCGCGGTGATGTCGAATATCACAACGATAACGCAATCGTTACGAGGCTCCGCGTAATTTATCATCGTGAAGTGCAACTTGGATCATTTGTCGTGACAGTTAATGCTTCTATCTACCTTCGCAACACACTTAAATTTATTATCGCCATTGGATGTCACCTGCTAATGGTCATTATTGCTTCAATAAGAAATTCCGTTACGTATCCCTCTGCCAATTAAATGAATATGAGTATGCGATCGCAGTCACGTATGCAACAATTCTCTTTGCGGCCTACGCAGATAACATGAACTCTACAAGACTACTCGCCACAAGGCCCACTGTATTGAAACCTCAAATTGGGTAATTATTGCATTGTTCGATCAATGAATGAGTTGAATAAACCTAATAAATTTGACAGCGTATTAGGTAGTTGTAGAGGCTAATATACTTTGTGTCAATCCATGTTGGCGCCGCCTGATTACATTCCTTGCCTTGATTAATAAATGTGTCTATTCATACTAATCATACCGCATTCAGATTCATATATCTTCTATCATTTAGGAAATGTGCGTACAATAAATTGTTTTGGTTACCTGGCACGCAGGGATAAAATGACGTAAACATGTATGATTACACGCTCGCTGTCTGACTAAGTGATTAGACATTCCTCTGATCCGACAAGCATACATACTTCCGAAGTCGTCTTGAAAATAGCAGGTGCATAGACGGCACTCGCTGGTTTCCTCGAATATACCAGCACCCGCGAATATAGTAGCCTACGAAAAACACGACAGATATTCTATAACGCATAGACAGTTAACAAGTTTAGATATGATACAAAAGTATTTATTCTCGTGGTAATCTGAATCCTATCTAGGAATAAGCGCTCGTATGGATAAATACATCATTACTAGTTATGCAATAGATATCGAACTGATAAACACCATATCCTCATGTCACCTCACGCGAAAACAAGTGCACCTACTACTAATTCAGACTATCTCCTCTCCATACACTCTCCAGCGCATTAACCTTTCGAAGTAAAGGAGCATACATTTCAATATCGCATATTTCGATCTCCCCTTCCTTATTCGAAAAGTATACCCGACTGTTCTCCAACCGGCATTAGGAGGTGGAATGACTCTCCAACAAATCTGACGCGCGCCGGTAGACGCAAAACAAATTACTGGGTTTAGTTTTTAAATATATACCAGGTAAAAGTTAGAACAATTTATTGTTATAGTTAGTCGTAGCTGAGCGCGTAACGACTCACGCAAGCGTCACATATTGACACCGACTTATCAGCCTGAAACTAACAAAATGATGCTCGATTTCTTCAAAAGCATTATAGTCGCGGAGTCGCAGTTCTTGATATATCTTGTGCACTGTGCAGGTTGTACCGATAAATGGTATAACGATAATTACATCGTTAGTCGAGATGCCATGCTTATGATTACCTTTCAAGCTTCTTGCTTCGCGGTGTAAAAATTTGAACTATCATAATTCAGGCAGTCATATATCTTACATTTAAATATCACTGCATGATGCATGTGTCGGCGTAGGTAAATAATGAGAACAACTTATAGCTGGGACCTGGATATTCTCCAGAGATATCGCTTCTATAGGTTTCATGGTGAGATACTGAATCGCTTTGCGTGAGCGACGGTGAGAGTTCGTATTATGGTCAAAAATATAATCGTAATTTAATGTAAAGTTACCGGTTACCGATATGGACCTAAATAGAACTAATAGAACTTACATAGAACATGCTATGCTCCGCTTCCCGCTTCATTAGATTCCTATTTCCAAGTATGATGACCCACAACCGTATTTTCAATGAGGGGCTTCATCTCGTAAAATTATGCCATGATACAGTTCAGTTATTAGCCGAAAAATTCGCCTTGAACCCTAATATTAATTAGTTTTACCGCGTTTTCAATGAGGGGCTTCATCTCGTAAAATTATGCCATGATACAGTTCAGTTATTAGCCGAAAAAATCGCCTTGAACCCTAATAATAATTAGTTTTACCGCGTTTTCTGCTATGCGCCACTTCTCGCTTCTTTACATCCCGATTTGCGCGTAGTTCGACCGTTTTCCGAATGAGTACGCCTTTATATTGATCGGTAATTATCCGCTAAAGTCGCACGATTGACTCTTCCGCTGTTTCAGCTTTCCGCTAATTCAGATTTTTATTTCATGTTCATAAATCCCATTATTTTCTTCACAAGCCCGTTGTTCCGCCGAAATATTGATTAGTCATTCTCATTTAATCCTCCTCAAGTTTGATTCTCTGGTGTTTCCACGTTGATATGCGCAATTGCGCATGCAGGTAGGGTTGCATTTAAAACAAACGGTGTTTTAAGGCCTTTCAAAAAATTGTGTTTTTAGTAAGTTGTAAAATTATGCCATAATTGTGTAAATACTTTGCAACAAACATGTTGTATTAGCCTACGGACAATGTGGGATGGTTGGAACCCTCAAAATAGTCGGTTCAACAGTTATAGTACAGATATTTCGTCAAAGGAGTTATGTTTATCCTATATTTTCAATTGTCATTGTCAATCCATTATGACGTCACAATTGAATATTCGTTACGTCATGGCTTGAAAAAACAAAAAAACAATAAAAAACATGTTATAAATTAGGGCCTTGTTTTAAACATGCTTGTTTTAAATTGATTATTGTTTTAAATGCAACCCTACATGTAGGCCAATGGCCGACGCTGTTGGTTGTGTCGTCTTCACTTTTCGGCGTTTTGGAGATTGAGGGATGACAAAATCATTAATGTATGATTTACAAACAAATCGAACTCATTATTATGAATATTCATTGAAAATAAGTGTGATTTCTGATGTCTCCTTTCAGACGCCAGTTCGGAAATTTGTGTTTTTTCACCCTGGAAAGTGTTATCGTATTGATCGGTCGAAAGGCAACAGCGTGATACCATTAGCTAAAGTCCAAATGAGATAAAAATATTGGAGAAAGAATTGGCATTTTAGAAGGAACGGGATTAGATTTCGTGTCCCAACATCTCTTGCGTGCGTCACTGCAATTCGACTACCGATCGCGCTTAGTATTGCCTGTCGGTAACCAAATGACCGGCAACCTGTCGTATGCAGCGTGACAAAATATCAAAAGTTGTAAAATATTACCAACTGACGTGCCAACCATTTTTAATTTTGACCTATTTAACGTTTCAAGTAAGGAATCACACCAACCACCTATCTGTAGCTGGCAACGGCATCGGCTACGTCAGTCATTCTTGCAGTATTGGTCGCGAAGGGTATAAATTTTTGTCGCTACCGCACTAGACCTATACCGCCCACTGAGGTATATGAACACCGCCTGATGTACGCAATGTGTACACCATTTAAATTTAGTCGCGTGATGATCGATCTTCTGTGGTTGCCTTGGTCGTTTCCAAGTATACTGTGTTCGGTACCATAGCCAATAAGTGACAGGCCCAACAAAGATTTCATGATGAGATAGCCTGATGATAAAAATGTGCCGACCCCTGCAAATCATTTTGGAAACGCACACAGCGCATGGAGTCGCATGTTGCCGAACGTGTGTCTATATCGTGAAAATGCCCTGGGCCAAAATGCTGGTTCCTATAAAATATTCGCGATCCCATAGGCTGCACACTGCACAACTGCACATGCACACTCCTAGACTAAACCATCCGAACGATTTCATACGATATTAGGTTGCCGTATATATATTTTTGTGGGTTTCCCAAACTCAAGAAATTGTAGGTCACGGTAAATCGCGCGGAGCGCGAAAAAAATATCTAGGATAACTAAAACCTGCCCCACAAGACTCTGAATTATGTTGATTTATCAAATAATTTTAGCTTTTTCCATTTTGACAACTTATGTGATATGTTTTGCAACAAACATGGTTATCATATGTCGTGTTCGTCAAATCATTTGGCGCGCCATGAAAAATCATCTCGTGTGCCGCAAATGGCACGCGTGCCGGGGTTTGCCGACTCCTGGCGTAGTGGTATAATCCACAGCTGCAACACCAATTAGTTGTCCGAGCGAGGTCGACTCCGGAATCCTACATAAGTGTTGGAGGCTCATCTATAGGCTCCCGCCATCTCATCCGTATTAGCGGTGTCAAAGACTAGAAGTGAGCCGTGCTACAAGTCGGCGGCTACGGAAAAATGAAGAAAATTGACCTGATGTAAATTATCATAGTAGTTGACAAACACCATGAATACCACAAACAACAGCAACAAGAACTTACGCTAATCTATAAGCAGCTTCGCAGAACCCCAAATTATCCGGAGTTTCGTAACTGCATGCTGCTCTTTCATCTCTCTACTGCGGCTCTCGTCAGCTTTGAATCGAAACGTCAAATGAAGACTAATTGTCAAGATTGGCAAAGTTCGCCGCTTCGCCACGCCGAACATCGTCTTCCAGGGATACTACTATGATGCTCCATTTCACACTATTGCTGGGTTACCATATTTTTGTGGCACGAATTCCCGACGCTCGTTAGCGTCCACTAGCGGATTTCAAAACGAGATATGAGCACATGTTGATCAACATGACGTTACACCAGCAAAGCTTTGCCTATCGACTAGAGGTGGTCACGATTCGGTTCAGGAGTATGGGGTTGTGTGTCGTAAGTTGTAACCAGGGCCAAAGCCACATGTTTTCAGCCCCCTCCTGCCCAAATAAACACTGATCTTGGGCCCACCGTAGGGTAAACGATGCAACTTCTGGGGACGTACTATATGCATCTGGTTTCTATATGCATCTGGTCGTTAAATGATTTGAATGAATTCTGTCAATAATATTGGTTCTTCCATATATTACTATATAATTTTGATCCTCTCTCCGCCCACATGATCAGAGGTAGCGGTAGAGCTGGTGGATGGAGCGTAATTGTGCTGTACATCGTCAAGTCACGTTCATGTCACACCAATAACATTATTTCAGCCTAATGCTGGTGAGCACTGCGCACCACTGAGCTAAATAAACACCGCACATCCGGTGGTGTCCAATCTTTTATGGTCACGACTCCATTCCAATTTGAAAATGTTCCGTGGCCCAGCTCAAAATTTGATAAGCTGATTACTAATAAAACGGCGGCACCTTTGCCCAGACTTACTCACAGCTTATTTTGGAAGCTGATTACGTTCAACATCTTCGTGAACCCCAACATAAAGGCAAACGACTCCCATAGATTAGCACCGGTATCTTTCAATAAAACATCTAAATACCTAAACCGACTCTAGGAATATACCGTTCTCCTATAATTGCGATAACAATTATACTTATTTCTTTAAATTACGGTTATTTTTATTTATTTTTGATCGCTGTTTTTGCGAGGGTGGTAGTCTCTATATTAAAATCAATAGACGTAATACTAAATCGCGCGCAGCGTGAAGAAAAATTTCATGTAGCATAAATCTGCCCAAACATAATTTTGTTTATGTTGATTTACGAAAAATAATGAGCTTACTTCAAGCCTTCAAAATTCCGGACATTTAGGGATATTTTAAAAATACCTCCCGGACGCAGTTTCAACAGTGAAATTCCGGACATGTCCGGGAAATTCCGGACGTATGGCAACCCTACACTATTGCGAAGTCAACTTAGCATCGTGTTGTTGAGGTAGTGTAGTATTGAACTTATTTAAAACGCAGCATTTTTCGAGTGATTTTGACGTGCTGCGGAATCAGTAATAATTTCACGGGCGTTCCGCATGTGAGTCACCACAAACGACTCGTTTACCCAATTGCCGGGTGACGATGACTTGGAAATGATTTAGCGAGATCTCGGGTGCATCTGAAATTCTGTTGACTGCACGTTGTGGCACCGTGCAGGTGCGCGATTTGTTAGCAGGTCTACACGACACGCTAAATAGGCTAAATAAACTTGTCAAAGACGAGATACAGTAAAGGGATTCTAACCTATTGTAGCAACATCATATTACGATATTACTCGGAGTTTTGCATCGCAATTAGGCACCAAATGAAGACTATAGTCAGCCCGCAAGCGCCTCAAGATAACCGGACTACCAATCTGACAAATCGATCTCGCCTACCTACACATATGCCGCATTCATTTTCGTCGCTTCCTTGTGTATGTTTGCCTTTCTTAAATCTAGTGTGCAACTATGCATGCCTCTTACATGCTCTCTAGAGACAGTCAAGACTGCAGGGATCAACCCAAAAACTACTTCATAGGTAGCCCCCTATACTGATTAATGCTATGGCTTGGCTACCAGCTACATCCCGCCTTTATCTGTGCTAGGTTGGCTTCCTTCACTTAGACATTCAGATCACTGGACAGTATTTCCGCTCCTTACCATGAAACGATAACTCTCTACAGGACTCACACCCAGAGGTGGTCAGTAACGAAGTACTTCTACTTTTTGAAAGTACTCAAGTAGTGTTCCTCTACTTCTGGTACTTACTCAAGTAGACATGATTTTCTCTACTTCTACTTCTACTTCTTGTACTTCTACTTCTAATATTTTGTGATCTACTTACTTACTTTTCGCTATTTTCAGTTTGTCAAGTAGAAGTAGTTTAATCCCCCAATACGAAATAGAGCCTGAGCAATTTCGGGCCTGTTTTCGCGGAGTACCAACATTTGATATTCTTAAAAGTCAAGTAAAGCCCAGAAATTTTGTTGCGCTTCGCGCACAGTAGTTGTGGAGTGACAAATATGTTTTCACGAAAGTATCAGTGAATATAACTTATGCACCGGATTGCTTATATGGATCCGCTCAAACCGCATTGTCACCCATATCAAATATTTCATCACAGTAAATATGGCCCACTATAATAACGTTTGAAACTACCGTTTCGCAATCTAGCAATTACCTATCCTGTCGTTTTCTAGCAGCCCATGACGTGTCCCGATAATCTGGAAAATCCAGCTTTTTGGAACGTTACACCTTTGGTCACCTTTGAAGCTTTATGTACGAAAGACATGAAATATATTTTCCGCATTTTAGAAGTGGTATTTGTATTTCACTGTCAATTCAGAGTATGATACTTGAAGTATCATACTTTGGGTTCGAAATACTTTCAGTTCTTTTGTCTGCAGAACATACATGTTGAAGCATAAAACCAAGTGTAGTAATGACTCTATTCTCGGAAAATAAAGATACACTATATATAAATTTTACAATCCACAATATTTGTCATTAACGTATACTAATCGCGAAAAGTGTTGAAACCGTATCCAATACAACTTCTCCGTATTGCTCTTCGCCTAAACCAGGGGCCTTAAAATATGGGTTAGGGCGCCATGCCACGATATTCTCTAAAACGGGGTCTTCTAGTAAAAAAAGAGTTAGTATCGCATTTTCATATCAATACTATAATTTGCATCCCATGATGCGAAAGAATGCTTATTCTGTCGAAAATTGATACTTCCCGGGATGCATCAATACGAATCAAGCTCTCTGCACCTTCCGCATAGCTCATTTTTCTGCTTTTGACAGTCCGTACGAACGAATTAAGACTGTTTTCAAAACTACTTACTTACTTGAGTACTTTTAAAGTCGGTGAATTCTACTTCCACTTAAAGTAGTTTTAGGTGGTCTGGAAAAAGTACTTCCACTCGTACTTGAGTAGATTTTTCGTCGCTACTTCTACTTCTACTTGAGTAGCTTTCTTGACTACTTTGACCACCTCTGCCCACACCACCATCTTCGAGTTCAGTTACGTTGCTGCAGTGCTGCGCGCAGAAGCGCCACTCTCAGCGTCGAGGTTCGGGAATGTTAAGCGGAGTTATTTGAGTTTTTCGTTGAAAATTCTCGGATTGTCCTTGACTGGTGGATAATCATTGTGGTGGATAATCATTGTTTTGCATCGTCTTTGAAGACAGCTCAACAATATCATGGGGTTGACAGAATTATTTTTATGTTTTTAAAATTTTCCCTAATAAATTAAAATTTTTAATTGGATCTGCGGAGCCTTATACTTGTTAGTATTGAACCAAATTTGGTGTGTAGCGTTTTTTTAGGATAACCTGACAATTTAACAACTGAATGGCTGGAATCCAGAAAAAAAGTTATTTTTGAACCGCCCTACTGAAGGCCTATAATGCTATTTCACTACTTCCTAAATTTCGTTTCTGACCAATGTTTATTAGTGTTGAGAATGTGTGTGCTTGTAATCAAGTCTGTAGTGAGAAAATCAGTAAGTTACATCTCTGTATATTAGTTGCTGACTTATACACAAGAGCTACGCTTCGATAGGATTGAATACATGTCATGTTTGAATGATTCATACATATTAGGATATTAGAGAGTCCATGTTAGAAAAACTTATAAAATATGAAAAAAAGGATATTTAGGAATGCATTCTTTCATGTTAATGGCATAGTGAATAATTCGAGCTGTGCCACATTGACACAATTTTGCATGCCATCGTTAATGATATGTTTGCATATGTTTATTGGTTGATAGTCATCTAAGCGTCACTGGGGCATAGAAATTTCGAAGTAAATTGGTAATACTGTTGGAGTCGGAGTTGGAGTCAGTATATTGAAAATGTCTGGAGTCGGATTCGGTGGCAAAATTTACCGACTCCACCGAGCGAGATAGTATAAAGGTGAGGCTTCCGGCTTCTCGATCGGTAGGTCGTGTTTCGATCCCCGGCCTAGTCATACCAAAGACTTGGAAATTTGTATCCGCAGCTATCCTGCTAGGCGCTCGGCAACCACGGATAGTATGCAGGAGAAAATACTTGGATACAGACTAGGTGACTTTACGGTCGTACCGCATCTCCGTCTTCGAAACCATTTCGATGGTGCAGGCGAAAAAGAGTATCATCCCTCTCTCCCTCTCTCCACAGTCCTGACTTTGACATCAGGCCCTAGGTCGATGTGGACGCCTCATCTTGGTCGTTCGACATCCTTCTATTGGTCCATTACTTCGCATTGTACATTGCGTTTGCTTGATCAGATGAAAATATATCTTACGGTTCTTGATATGCACTAGATATATTTTGAATGCTGTGATACGACCAGGAATATCTAGAACTACAGGAGTTCTAGATATCCCTGGATACGACGAATAGAGATTCCAATAAGGCTTTCAGGATGGGATCGAAATTATAAGTATAATTGAAATATAACTGGGACGTATGGTTTCAGTATTCGAAAAAGCGATTCTCACTTCTGTCATTGCAATCTATAGTCACTTTTGATCATGCCTTCCATGCCCCTTGCTTTCGTGCACGGAGCATACTTTGTACCCGAGCATGTACCCCTAACATGTACCTCTGGTTATGAACTCCTGGCCTAGAACATGTAAAACATGAGGCCGGAGTAGAAGGTATATAAAATGACATGCGATTAAAATGAATGTGGCATGTGTGAGTTACTACAGTTAGTAGTTGAAGTCTGATGGCGGTCCGGTAATCTCGAGAGCGGTCTATAGCAGTGGTTCCCAAACTTTTTCGGTGTGAGGGCCAAATTTAGAATTTCAGAGTACGGTCGGGGCCGCACGAATACTACGGCTATGAAACGGACCCAAACAGTCATCGTGGCTATTTCTGAGTAGTTTTATTGCCATGACGAGATTTCAAAACTGTACACTGTTAACCCTTTTGAAATCTGGTCAGTTTTCGCGAAACTGACCATCACTTTTCAAATTCATACCGTGACCTCAGCAAGACTTAACTCTGGGCTGTTTCAGTTTAAAAGTGGGCGGACTATATCCCTCTAACGTTTCCGCCTTCGATCGACACCCCAAGACATGTCTAGGATTTTGTATAAGACTAAATAAACAAACTTTTTCTCTAAAAAATCTCTTTCTTTCTCTCATTTTTCAAGACTGACCCCCAGGGTAGCACCAGAGAGTCAAAAATGATGCATGAGTGCGTAGCCACCGTTGCCTGGTTTCAAACAAGCCGTCAACCATGGCCGTAAACTATGCCGCTCGCCAGTTATCGAAAAATCAAAAATACACGAAAAATTTACATATGGGCGTGGTCAGTAAGTGGTCACTATGGTCAACTTCAAGATCAATACCGAATCGGACCCCTACCGCCCAGTTAATGGCATGAAACAACGTGGTATACTTTGTCTTGTCGTATCCAGCCATTTGCAGGCATAGTAAACCAGTTTATGACTCATATTCGGTCACGAACTTAACTATGTGCTGGAGAATCACCGAAGCGTGACCACAATTACCAAACCCCTACAGAATACTTCCAAGAACAAGTTTTGATGTTTGAGACGGTGAAAAATTACACAGAACACCTTACAAGTCGACTTCTGATGTTCTGGCAGAATGTCTGACTAGATTTCCCACTCGGAAAATATCTGGAAATTTTTGGTGATAACCACTTTTTTCTGCATGCGTATTTTCGACCGAATTCCTTATGTAAGATCGTCGGTGCTCGAAAATTGTCATGCCTTATGCCTTCGAATTAGGTATCATATAAATCAGAAGATTGCTAGCTTTCCCTACAAACAAAAATGAAGCCTATAGGACGTAGACAAATAAAGATAGGGCCAGATGAAGTTGACCGATTCCGTATATGGAATCAGATTTTAAAAGGGTTAACCGCTACTTATCTGCTGCATAGGGTGTCCGTTGAGTGAATCAGCTTTCCTGGCCTTAACGCGCGAAGCGCGAAAAATTTCTTCAGTTTCATGACTGAATTGGTCAATATGATCGGGAATTGCATGTATTGCTATCAATTTTCATCCTGTCTCTGTTCACGTAAACTGATTTACCGGTAGAACTGAGTGAGGTGTGTTTGAAAAGGTATAGGCCCCCTCAATAGAAATTAAACATCTCCGGGGGTATACCTGTTGGCAGGAACGTAACAGCACTTCGTCAGGACTCCAGGTTCCCATAGGGTGATAAACTGACCCCGCATCACGTTGTTCGCTTTTGCCACGAAATTAAAGTTGTACTGTTTAGTGAGACAGCGCGACGCGCTAACATTTCGATAATTCATGATAAAATCGGCGAATAAGACCGGGAATTGCATGGTTGTCCTCTTTGCACACGTAATCAGATTTACCGGTAGAGCTGAGTGAGAAGTGTCTTTGAAACTGCCGACCCCGTAGAATTAAACATCTTCGGGCGGCGGACCCCTAGGTATGACTTTTTTACTGAGACTGCCAAGGCACAGGGGCCCTATCCCCTGTG
>ATSW01016874.1:0-13382 GCA_000444245.1 Botryllus schlosseri
GTCTCAGGACATCCGATTAATATATTTTAAAAAGTATGCTTACAATAAATACCGATTCTACATCAAATCCACTTCAACATCCCCCAGAGAACTAGACGCTGAAACTATCGTAAAAATGGTTCGGATCCGCACCCACAAAGTAACGAATATTCCAGGGACTATTGACCAGTGACCACCCTGCAACACCAATGAGTTGCAGGTTCGAGTCCAACCGAGGTCGACTCCTGCATTACTACCCAAGTGTTGGAGCTCAATCTATAGGCTCCTACTTGTCACGATATCCGAGTATGCGGTGTCTTACAAAAACCTAGCTCGAAAATTCACCGACACGTGCTACAAATCGACCGTTCAGGACCCACATTAAGGAATATCAGCCTGGTGCCAATGACCAATGACCATAGCAGTCAAAACACCATGAATATCAAAAACCACAATGACAACCACGTAAAACTAATTATTATTGTTAGGTTTGGTGCGAAACGGAGATCGACTTTACCTTAGTATATAAGTCCAACAACCTTGATTATCTCTGACTCACCTGAACATGCTACTAGCCGTTGACCGTATACTGCCATACTTTTTGAGTTTTGCCAATTTTTTGTTCCAGCGCTCGAGTTGGTCTATCCGAGATTCGAAATTGCTTGAAAGGTCACTGAGGGCCTGGACAGCCCCGATATTTTCCATAAATAACTGCTCCTGTAATTCAAAAAAGTCGTTCAGGATTTTTACGGTGAAAATTACAATGAAAGGAAAGGAGTAGAGGCGGGCAACCTCTGTCCAACTACCTCATGCGGAATTGATAATTTGCATCGACCATTTGATTGGCTGATAAAATTAATCATGGGTGCACATTGCACAACCTGCGACCATATGTCCAAATGCGGCTTGCGATGAAAAATTATGCGACCCGCGACGAAGTTAATAACGTGCTCTGTCCTAACGGATTTCTCATTTAGCTTCGTCTGGTTTGTTTGAGCTCAAGTATGCTAAAGTAAGGATAAAAACTCAAATATATTGAATTGCAATGTGAATAATTTCTCAAAATTTATTTGAAAACGTGAAAAAATCTCCATCCAGGTCATAATTGTCCCGTGTTGTTCGATATGGAAGTTATGGATAAGTCTCCCCTCAAGCGACGATGGGCTCTCCAACTACCATACCAAAGGCTATGTACGACATGTGGTTTAACCGTATTATTTATACCCGGTCCGCTCATCAAAAAGTTTGCTCAGCCCGTAAGTAAATGATAGTCGCAAGAACGTTGAATGGGAGCAACTTTGGAAGTATTTTTCGAGTTTGCTGTTGAGATTTGCTGTCAAGTTTGGAACAGTTCCAGGGATATATACAACTACCAACTAACCTTGTCAATCACTAGGAAATTTGGTATCATTTTTCCATTCTCCAAGATGACATCGCCGGTGTCCTTGACAGCTGTGGGCAGAACTTGCTGAAATTCCTGAGCCAATACGCCTGTGGGTTCGATAAAAAATGTTACTGAAATTCGAAATTGCATACCGGATAGTTGCCTACCTGTGGTGACTGCGTCCGGGTCGATTCCTGCGTACTCACAATATTCTGGCGTGTATCGATATCTTACGATTCTAACGTTTTGGACATTCTTCAGCTGTTCTTTCGGATCCACCTAAAGTGAGGTTTTGATGAGGCCAAACTCAGGGTTGTAATGATTCGGGTCGTGACTCGACTCGAATCGAACTCGGGAGTCGATTTTTGGGGACTCGGCTTGACTCGAGTTATTTCTAGCAATCATAAAAATGACTCGACTTGACTTGAATCAATTGGTGCCCGACTCGTCGAGTTACTTAAGTCGAGACTAGGAAAACCAAGACAGGTATTTCATTGTAAGTTAGAAAAACAGAAGAGACGAAGGTATTTATTTTTGTCCTTGACGTTACGCGGTATATACCCCGACTCGTGGTACATATACACACGATCTGAGCATTTGCATACCATGAGTGAATGATGTGCCGCTAGACGAGGAAGGTGCTGATATATCCTTGCTCGGATTTCTAAGCCTTACACCACCCCGCCATAGTACCCTGGAAATGCTGAGCGCCAAACGAGAAGCCACAGATACGAGTTTTACTGATCAGGTCTTTCGTCTGACCAGACCAGTGATTGAACCCACGACTTACCGACCAAGAAGCTGGATGCTCCGATGTTACTCCATCTTGTCGGTATAATAATAGTGAAGTCAGCACATTATTTGTAATTCGTCTATCAGTAGTGATACTTGGAAAATATGTGTTGGGCGTTAGGTTACGGTTACGAGTGAGGAAAATTAAAATACGATAACGTGAATGCGAGACATTCAATATCATCCAGACGGAAGCGCGAGTTGAACATGAATTGAACTCGAAACTGAGCAGTGAACACAATGACTTGTATTCGGACTCGACCCTTTTGCGCCGTGACTTTGACTCGAACTTGATTCGGCGGTGAATAGCAAATAACTCGACTTGACTGGAGTCAAGACTATAAACTTGAAATTGACTTGTGACACGGAACCCTGTGATGTATAGATACACAACTCTGGGTAAGCTATACAACGAATGTGGGTCGTCTTGTGGTTTCATACTTCATGAATATCCTCCTTTGCGCGAAGATCTGATGGTTGCATTACTCTTCCCGTAACTTTTAGATTTCCATGGACGACTAACGCCTCGTCAGGTTTGTCATAATTGATTCCTACTTTTCCCTGCGGAAATAAAACCGTATTATAGGTTTACGCCAGTAACCGCTCAGAACAATCAAATAAAAGTCAGAACACCGCAATTTCGCTTGGAGAACTATATTCTAGGATAATTATCATATATATATAATTAGTTTACGATATGTGTACTATAGTGTATATGGATGAGCTCGTATTCGAAAACACATTCAAGTTGCAGCTATAGAATGCAGAAACAGAGCTTTAGTTGGTGAATCACTGCTGAAAGATTTCATTTCGTAGATTTTGTCCACAAATATCCCGGAGAAGGCATATATTCCACAAACTACACTCTGTTCTCGAATCTCATAGGCAAGCCTAAGGTGAGGCGAGGTAAGTTTATTGACAAGCTGACCTGCAGCAATATATGCAGTTTAGCTTTAGTCGATCTGTTTGCGTATAAAGCTATCTAAACCGAAGGGTGCCGTGAGCATACATTGCGATACAGTCTGTGCATGGTTCCCGGCAGATATGCAACTCAAAACTATGCAACGTATGTTTGTCTGAAAATTTAGCCAGTTTGTGAATGTTGCCAGTACACTTGAAGACTGTGCAGTGTGCACTGTGTGCAGTCATTGTCGATGATGTTAATGGTGTTCGAAAGCACGCATTGGCTTTTCGGCAGCACAACACGATAGTCATCAACCGTTTGCGATGTCTATATTAACAGTGAAATTATTAAAGATAAGACGATTATATTATTTCAAAGTTTCCACCTGTCAGCGAAGTAAGTATCACAAACTAAAAATATAATATATCGCCTCAGGCAAACGCATCAAGTATATCGTGCATTTTATGTTATTGCGAAGACAGAAATTCCTTACATTGTGAAAAATCGCTTCAGGTACTTGAGCTCTTTGCCACTGTACGTCGTCGCTATCAAACTGTCCGGGGTTAGATGCTCTGACAATAATCTTCTCCGTGTTGGAAGCGCATATCATGTAAGACTTCCCTTCCGCTTGCGCTTTCAAAGCCACAACACACATAAAGTACCTGCGAATTGATAACGATAATCCACACTGGTGTATATGTATGAAATTAACTGCATCACACAAAGAGTCGACGATTTAAGACTGTTTTGTTGATGATGTCTGATAAGCGAGTCTTTAGCTTTTTAGCTGTTTCGACCTCGCTGCCGCAAAATTTGCGGTATTTCATTAGACTAGTTGTTGTTTTAAAATTTGGAATCTTGTTTTATAGGCTATATCCTTAAATGAAAAGAACTGGACGCCAATGAACATGTTTACCCGAGGTTCAGAAACCCTGCTAAAGAATAAATTATTACAAAAGCCGAATGATTAATTTCATGCCAGGATAGTATAAAATAGACGTACCTTTGATCAGGGTTAGGTCTTCCTTTCTTTCTCATGTTATTCGCAGTGGTTTCACTGAAATGAAGCCGTCCGACGGTAACTTTAGTAACTTGATCCCCTGGCAAATCCACCCTGTATCGACCGCGAATTAGTGTATCGAAATTGAAAAGTGCAATTAAAGGAATATCGTACTTGACAGGGTGAAAAGACTTCTTGCTTCTATCCGACTGGGATTGTTCAATGCTGATAGTTTGACTTATGCTTTCATGCTGTCATTTTCAGAAGGTAATAGTTTTTCATTAAATCCTTGTGTGATAGGCATGATTTGTACACATTACCTTAACACCATAGAGATCCAAGTAACAGGCGTCGATTTTCTTCAAACCTTCATCCGTTTTTATGAAGCTTGGGTGTCCTTCAACCCCGATGTGAACTGTTACTTGGAAATGGTTTTTCTTCTGGCATACAAAGGTATCGTCTGGTACAGCAAAATTGAATCCTTTATCCGCATCGACCCGGTACGATACAGTAGGACTGAAATCATCATGGTATTATGGGTCTGGTATATTATATGCGATAATGATAAACATGCGATACCTATGGTTCCATAAATAGACTGTCATTTAGTGAGTCATGGACTATTGAAATTTTTTTAACGATGGCTATATGTGGGTGATGCGATTAGAATTTTCGGTCAATGGGAGAGCTGTCAAGGCCTATGTGTTAACACAGTTGATCAATTGATCATATTCTTCCATGATTAAATGGTCAGTATTGAGTAATCGAGAGTATGCATGTGCAGTACATTGTACATACAGTAAAATATCGCTAACTCAGCCATTACATATCCATGTTGTAGATGCCGGATTCGATCGATCACACCTCCTTAGAATTCGCATGAAATTATTTGGATTACCAAATCTCAAGTTCCTGCAGGATCATTTACCAAAACTTACAGTTCTTTCCCGTCGATGTCAGTCAGTCTGCACCAGATGTCCATCTGATGCGGCGACCATTTTATGACTTGATAGGAATTGGTGTCCGTGAACTGCGTTGGACCTGTCGGGCTGATACTCGTTTGTGCTCTTTGCAATACTTCCGTTGACGGTATCATTTGACTTTGCAATTGGGCAAGACTGTTCACCGGAAGAGAAGAACCAGCGACTAGAGTTCTCTGAATATTTCCGTGATGTCGCGACATCACATCATTCATTTCGTATGCATCGTTGATATAGCCGTGCGATCCGCTAGGAGATGTTAATCCTGGAAAATATTCAGATAAAATTTATAATTTCTCGGAAAGGGCGCCAATAATATATATTTGACAATACCGTGTACCTGGTTCTTGCTTGATAGCATGCTGCATCATTTGGTATTGCTGCGGTAACAGACTTGCATTCAGAGGCTCTTGGATGATATTTTGATTGGATGACGGCTTACGCTTTTTCGGTGCCGAAGGACCATTTCTGCTTTAACACGTAAATTAGTGTCACATTCTGAAGCGCCAAGACATTTATAAACTTACATGTGCGAAGATAAATATTGTATCATGTAAGGTTCCATCTGAGGCTGAACGGGTATAGGGTGATTGCCGGAGTTATTAGCCGCGGAAGAATCGTTTCTCGCTGCTGGAGGATTATTTGTCGAATGAAAACTTGTTCCTGCGGTGCATCGCTGGTCTACAAAATTTCCGTTTCCGTGGAAATTTGTATGTGACCCGCCTGAAATCGAAAGGAATGCATGATGATGCGACCGTGACCTTACCATATAAAATATTTTATTTGCGGGTTTGGATCGAAGTGATGGCAGGGACACGGAAATTGAGGACTCCTCTGGTATAATACGTAACGACTGCAACACAACTTGGTTGCGAGATTTCCTATCATTATTGTTGGAGGTTTATCTATAGACTCCTCATCTACATCCCATCGGTATTGCAAAGGCCTAGTATCAAAGTGGGTCTTAGTAAAAGTCGCCAGCACGGGCATCATGAAAAAGAAACCTGTCTGTTGTAAAATGACTCATGTAGTCGACAGACTTGGGATGTTAAAACAACAACAACTGATGTCTTGTTTCGGTTGCATTAATCTCGTAAGGTAGTTATGTCCGAATGAAAATATAGCCTAGTTGTGTTTTACCTAGAGACGGATCGTGAGTGTGTAACATGGCCCTGGAATTGCTTGTTTGAATGGAATCCATGGCCTTCTCAAATTCGTGTTGTTGCATTTGCACTTGTCTGTCATGCGGTGACAATTGTTGGCTGGAATGACGATTGTTGTGGTCTCCAAGTGAGCTTCCACCAACGCTTTGCTGGCTACACGTGCTGTCACCGGAGGGACTACTCCCACCGGCCATGTGGTGTTGATGTTGTGATATTCGATGACGTTGTATTTGTTCCGGCATCCCAGAGTCAATGTACCGGTTGGATTCGGGATATGCTGCAAATAAGATGGTGTTAAATATTCATAGGTTTGTAACATGAATTCATCGGTATGCAAACAACCCTAGAAAGTTTGGCATTCAAATGAAATCGAACATGATTATACAAGATTACATCCAGCGTGTAGACATGAAGTTTCACAACGAAATTCTAGTATACCGTCAACTACAAGACTTATGTGCAATACCTTAGTGTGTCTACCAATACGATACAATTATCTGTACAAACAATATTCCATATATATTTCTTCCTATGTAACCTGGCGTGGGATGTGCATATACTTTTTGTCCATATAGTTCATGCTATCAAGAAGATGCAGGGAGCAACATAATATCTATAAGCAGAATTGTGCGTTTTTCTTTTAAATAAATCACGGTAACTATATAGTGATAAGCTAATTTTGTGATCACAATTCTCAAATTACACCGAGGTCGACAATACCGACCAGGAACGCGAACTTCGGCAAGATATATATATAAATGTGAGTGTATATGTGCTTACGTAACGAAGTCTTTGTGTAGGTATGTATGCTGTGTAAAACATATTGCCTACCTCCATTTTCATGTGGTGATGAGCACGATTCTGAACCTATCGATTCTGGTGAAGATCCCGGATGCGGCCTCTTGTGCTTGTACTGTACATATGACGGATCGGAAGGGGATGATATGTGTCGTTTGCCATTGTAGCCATTCACATATTCTTCCATGAGATGAGAATGCTTCTGCTGAGGATATTGTGGGTACGATCCGTCGCTTGTGTAACCGTTCTGGTTCGGAGATGTATCTGCTGAAAGCGGTCAGACCATTGTTGAAGCATTGGCAAATCGTAAATAGTTATCCCTTTACTCAGTACGCATAGATATGCTGGGAGTAAAGGAGGGCGTATACGTTCGAAACACTGAAGTATAGGTTTTGTCCACTTGCATTACTTTCCCAGACGATTTTGTTTTAGGCTAAAACTGCTAATCAATTTCAATTTTTAGTTTCAATTTTTTAAATTTTATTGTTTTCATTTTATATTTACATTCCAATTTCATTTATTTCATTTTAAATCAATTTTCATGAGTATGGAATTGTCGAAATAAACGTCAGTCAGAAATACAGTCAGGCATATCTAGTTACGGAATATGGCCTATTTTTAGGATGTATTCGTAGTAATAGTGACATACATGCACAATGCACATGCACGATTACACATAGGCGTAGTGAGCCTCATTTTTGACACCCGTTGACATAATGATCAAGCCGATAATTTAGATGGGGCAAACGAGCTTTACGCGTTTCCATTTGACCTATTTGCATAGTTGACGTATCATGAACACGCTACGGAAACAGATTTCGTATACGCGTATATTCGTTACAGTTTGAACCAAATTTGCGAATTGCTTTTGCTGCTATTGCGTGTTTATCATTTGCGACCACAATATGTTTAATTGTTTTCTGAAGCCTACGTTGTTCAAGTAGTCAGTCATCGCGCAACTTTTGCGCGCCGTGTTACATGCATAATAAATTTTGGGATCATACCTGGCCTATTGCTATTTATCGTAAAATTGTCATCCTGTTGACCTCCGTGAAGTTGATGTAACACGTCTGATCCGTTGTGCGGCGGTGGGTTCTCCAACGCAATTGGGCTGCTGCATATCAATATGACCAGAGATTCAGATTAAAACAGTGAGGTGATATGCCATCTTCCAAAACGGCACCAATTCACAGAAGTAAAGCAAAATTATAAATTATAATATATACTAAATAATTAGGATGCAGTATAGCAAAATTCGACGCAAAAGGACTCGGTTTTAAATGATAAATATTCTCCTGGTAAATATGGAGAATATATGATGCTACTCACAATGCTACTTATTTTAATTAGAACTTAAGTTGGCAAAATAATATCTGTCGTCGAACAAAAACTATGGTCACGTTGCGCATAGGCAGTACTCGCGGTAGTGGTAATAAATAAACCCAATTATATGCCGATCAATGACCTCGATGAGTTGAAAAGAATGGCTTCAACCCACAAAGGTATATTAACAGCTTCCACCGGGGAACAGTCTGTTGGGCAAGGCATGGATTTTGTATCGGTATTTTTTCGTAAGTTGCTCTGCCGTATTTAATTTGATATATTGGAATACATACAGCACTTGTATTCTATCTGGTACACGAACGGAAAATCTCCTGTGAGATTTTTGCTATATGGAAGGCACATCCCTATACTAGCGTTTGAGAGACCATAGCGGTAGCGATCAGAGGAACGCAAGTCGATATGCGGCGTCGTAAGAACTGGAAATTATTATAGACTAATTTGAAATAGTTCGACATCAAGAGCCTCATGAAACCGTTCAAATATCCACGGGATCGTCAGTTCTAATAATATATGCCATATCAAAATATGTTATTTTAATTTTTCTGGTACAATTAAGAACATTTCACACATTTTTCAACGAAGAGTATGATCGCATCTAACTAGCATAATATATAACTCAATCATAGTGGACTATAAACAGAAACCTGTAATCTGTAATCACTAGGCTATCGGATTGAATATGAAGTAATATTATCACATGAACGAGTCGGTCAATTTACTTGCTTCATATATTTGTTGGCTACTCATAAGTACATATGGGAGAAACCGGAGAATCTTCTTACATTTCGTCATTCCCATTTTGCAAAAATTCCTCGAAAGTCAGCTCCAATTGGTCAATGTTGTCTCCATCTGCAATGAAGATACATTGGCTATGAAGGAATGGTGGAAAATTTGCATTGGAGGCATAGCATAGTGTTTCACAACCATTCCTCTCACAGATGTTCATCTCAGGCCTCAAGTTTGATGGAAACCGCACGAGGGTAACATAAGTTGTTGATAGTAATATTCATCGAAATATTGGATCGGTGAAAACATTATGTTTACTAATAATAGTCTCGTCGTCAGAAGTTTCATTATATACATTGTGATTATTCGGTAACATCCATGATAAGCCTATGAAATACATATGCTGGAAAAATTCATCCATGAAAGACCAACACTCCTTTAGCAGCATTGAATTCATGGTAAGTTATTTCCTCGTGGAACTTGCTGTGCCGGGGCAGAAGCTGTTTTTCTGCGATGCCACTACTGATGGAATTAACCACATCGAAAACAAAAACGGAATTCAGTCTAACTAAACGAACAAGTATGGATGACGTAATCATTTCTCAAGGTGGCTGAGAAGTACGGAACGCTTGCCGTATTCGATCATTCAAAGACTTGAATATTGACTTCAACATTTGATTCCGAGTCGTGAGTAATTCCACAATTCTCGTACGCCAGGTTCAAGTCAAGGCAACTCATTAATCCAGAGTATATCAGATATGAAGTCAACTCGAATATATTGGGGATGAACAAAGACAGAGAATTAGGCTATTTTCAAAATATAGCACCTCACACTTACTAAAAATCCAAAGGATATTTCGGCATAAAATTGTAGCCGACTATAGATGCGGCTGCCTTCACAACTCTAACCTATCGTGTGTTATATATGTGGTATAGCCAATTATAACATGTATTGTGGACATTACTCCTAAATAATGTTACTACAGGCTGAAGTTAGTTTATGATAACACTAAAATCGACATGAGAATGCCTGCCGGACTCTAATATATACGAGAGACACACGAGTAACCAACCAATCACCAAAATTTGCAATCACATAGATTCATA
This sequence comes from Botryllus schlosseri, assembly GCA_000444245.1. NCBI lineage: Eukaryota > Metazoa > Chordata > Ascidiacea > Stolidobranchia > Styelidae > Botryllus > Botryllus schlosseri. The sequence continues at coordinate 10,178 of ATSW01016874.1, forward strand.
GAACATCCTTGACTAGTCTGATGTATATGTGTATATTGTAGATTGTTGTAACACTTATGTATTCAGCAAGTATTGTTGTGCATCGCCAATTGTGATTGTTGGCTGCTTTAGAATATTAGATTGTTACAAATGGCGTTACAAACGTCACATTGTCATTGTTTTTAATGTCTCAGAATCAGGTATAGTATAGGCCTCAAAATGAGCGCGCGGTGGTTTTCGGAATATCACAGGTACTGGAATCTAGAAATTTTAAATTGCGCAACCTCGACAAACAGAGGTATATTATGAAAACCTATGTCACACATCTTGCATGGCGCGGCATATTTAAACTTGCAAGTTTGCATTTCACCAAGTCATTAGTATGTCCGGATATGTAGCCCTTGAAGACAATCAGTTAAGTACTCAATATCGCAATGAAATCACAGTTACATCGCCACCTTGATAAAGACAACCCAGCTACCTAAATGTTTTCAATATTTGGCGAAGATAATAATTACTTATGAACGAGAGCGGCGAGTTATTGGTTATGTTTGCGTTGTCTCATTAAATATATATTGACCAAGATAATTCATGTTAAAGTTAGTTCATCTACTTTATATCATCCATCTAATTGTCGCGTGGATTCCCCTTTCATACAAAGAGTTGTTTTTGTTTGAGTGCAAATTATTCATTTGCGACCATTGGCCAGGTCCGTCATAGGCGTCGCAAAGGTACTCCGAACTATGCTAGTTGAAATGAATATTAAACTATCAATTGCGTTTGCAGGAATTTTGTTTAATTGCAAAAAAAAAATCCATTCGAAAAACATGAGTCAGACACCCATGATAGGTGTGCCTACATAAAAATGATTCATACCTATTCTAATATAGGGAAGTGTTACTATCCGGTATTTCAAATGGCGAATGTGTGCTTTGATCAAACACACTTTAAATGTTGACCGTTCTCTCATCATGGAACAGTCATTAGCATGCAACGACATGTGACAGGGCAAACTTGATCACAAAGACGACTGGTGTCTAATTATAGGAAGTGTGGAAATGATCTCAATTCTAATCGCTAGCACTATATACCCGACATGTAGCAATACAAAGCAATACAACCCTGAAGGGTGCTGGCATGCCGTTTAAAACGCTAGAGTTTCGACGTGAACATGAACCTCAACATCCATGATTGCGGGCTTCATTCTGTGCCAATGCGGGTGTCTTAAAGTGTATATAAGGCGCATTGCAATACAGTTACCGGCCTTGTGAGCGCAGCTCACTAACAGAATTTCGTGTAAAGAATGAAGATGAATAAGACTATCTCATAACGTAGGCATAAAAATTCATACAGTGGATTTCAGATCGCCATATTCGGGGTCACGACACATGGAATATATATACGGTGTGGACTGCTGCAAAGTTATGGTTTGGGCGAACACCAACTTGTATCAAAGGTCCTCTGTAAATAAGAACCTATGACGTCACGTGACGTCAAATAACTCCAGCACCTGATTTCTGCAAGGCGTGAATGTATACAATACGTGACAGAATAGTTTTCTAATCGCAATAGCATCATGTTTGATTGACTATGGCCAAGTCACAATTACTTGATCAAAATCCAGCGGACGACGCTTCAGTTTCGTTAACTCTCCCTGCCTATGCATCCATATACGACATACGTAGATGTGGAGGTTTTCGAACCTACCTATATCGTCGCAGTGGAATCAAAGTGACTTATGCCCAGTTTTCAAATTTTGAAGGTCCATTTTTAAAACTTGAAAAAAGTCAAGTTTTTGGAAAATTTTCAATTTTTTTTCGGCCATATTGTGACCATGGTTATGTCTGTTTCATCAATTCAAAGTTAATCAGGGCCAATATATGGTCGAAAGAAGATGAACACTTCACATAAAGTCAATTTTCTCAAAATGCGTAAAATGGACATAAGTCATTTTGATTCCACTGCGACGATATGTATAGCGATTGTAAGTATTTTTAGATTGAAAGATGTTGCATTCCTGACCCCGCTTGTCCGAAGTAATGAGTATTCGGATGGATGTAGGTGAGCGGACTATTTTAACCATCTAGTTTGATATCAATACACATGTTTATTTAAAAGTGCATTTTGCCGTCATGCCATACCTCCATGCAATATCTCCGAAGTAATAACATAGCCCCTAGTCAGTGTATGATTGGTGTCTCTGTAAGATATGATTGAAACGAAATATTATACAACCTTATCCAAACCTATTGGTAATGTTCTAATAGATCCAGAGTTAATTTTGGGCATACAATGTGTTGTGTTGCTCCGAATCCAGAAACAGAGTGGCGTCGATACTGTTCCGGAGACTTTGTTTGGTTTGGGTATTCATGGTGTTTGTCGACTACTATGGTCATTTACACCAGGCCTATATTCTTCTTATTTTCCGTAACTGCCGACTTATAGCACGGCCCACCTCTAGGCTTTTTGTAAGACACCGCTGACGCGGATGAGGTGGCGAGGAGGAGCCTAGGTAAACCTCCAACACTTAGGCTACGTCAATGATTAGAACCTGTGAACAGATAGATTACCAAGCTAGTGCAGTAGCCTATAATAAAATACTTGATTGGTCTTTTTCGAGATTTCCCATTCATTCGCTAGGGATGCGAAAGTAGCCCCCTGCAAATAAGATATCAGTTGAGTATACGCGATCCCTATAAGTAGACCAATTTATGATCCACCATATTCAACGGAAGAAATATATTCTTTCTTCCATCAATTTCTTCAGAAATATAACTAACTAATGAATACATACAGTATCATAAATTTGTGTGCATTCGCGAATTTATAGCTCGTGGATATTCGCGTTTCTCGAATGAACAGTGACTGATGGCGTCGTTGAATATTTCGCAATACAGCATCAATCTAACTGCAACACTGGAATCGGGCATTTGGACAATTTTCACCTTTTTGTCCATATTTGGATCGATCGTAACAACACTAATGATCGCTGTTCTGTTTCGTATGAAGCCGACTTTCTTCACCGTCATCTTGATTGGACTTTGCTTTTCCGATCTTATTTCCGGCTTCAACAGCCCACTGTACGTCTACTCGATACTGTACAAATTGGACTATAGACTGCCGTGGCTTTTTTGTTTCATATCGCTACCAACAGAAACTGCTACATCTTACATCACCGCTCATCACGTTTTCCTGTTGAGTCTCATACGATTTGTGAGCATCACAA
>KE606485.1:1393-14713 GCA_000444245.1 Botryllus schlosseri
TTTCGTATAGGCGAGCATCCTCCTCCATTTGACGTTTCTAAATGCAATGAAATTTATAGCTCTGGCAAGTAAGCCGGGGTCAGTGTTGCAGACAATTTGGAATGACTTGATTGAACAGAACTTAATTTACCATGTATAATCTGCAAAATTTACACGATTTTTTGCCCTAAAATCTGAGGGTGCGTTTTATACATGGGAACAACACGCTTGAAAAAATCTCCCTCGATAAAAAACTTGAAATCACACCTTTCTTCATGTTTGTTTCCAATCGCGCATCACTTTCAGCCATCGCTGGTAGTAATTCGTATTATAGAGTGTGACGCACTGCCAATTAAGTGAAGCGCGTTGCTAATTAACGAGAGCCGTGTGCACAATCACACGATCTCCTGCTGAGTTGGTTTGCCGTTTGTACGCGAGCAAAATGAGGTCAGTAATAGACACTCGCGCGCGGCAATTCTCGCTAATTCATCGCGTCAACGACAGGCCCGAACAATCACATATACAAGAGGCCATGTGCGCATGATATAATCGCTTGCGTAATCAGTCGCATCTCCAACAGACCTGTTGCGCATGACATAACCGTTAGCCTAGGCGCAATCGCATCTGTATTAGGCATCGTGCGCAAGATGTCGGTTCGTTGGCCTAACTAGTGGTTCTTAACCTTGCCTCCAGCGCCCCCCAGGGGGAGCTGGCGATTTTGAAGGGGGCGGAAGCGCTCAGGGGGCAAAATGGGGGGCGCTGGGCTCAGGGGGGCGGTATGGAGGGCGCTGGAGATGATGTGGTGGTAGGACATATCCTTAATGACTATTCAGAGCAAATTAACACCGAAAACTTTGTTATATATAGCCTACAAAAGAAATATAGGTTTAATTGTCCATGGGAGCCTAAATGACTGGCACCGAATGTTCCTGTCTTGGCAATCTGAACCCCAGAAGAGGAATTCCATCTGATGGGGAAAAATTATATTCCAGTGAAGATATACCAATTTGAAATCGTGTGCGTCTTTTAGTTTGGTACGATTGGGCGGCAGGGATATCTAAAACTAGATATTTCTGTTGGGCGGATATCCCTGTTGGGCGATTCTATATTTTTTGATATAGCAGACAGGAGGTCACGAAATAACATCATGCAACGAAGTCATACCAACGGGTTCGCGCGCCCAAATATGTTTAATTATTAGTTACAGCTTTCAAGACACCTCACAATGTTCGCTCTACGTTTTGATGAGTCTGCGCACACTCAAAAACTCACTGCGCAGACCCCTGGACAACAGTGCGTAACGGCTAAAAAAGGTCATAACTTCAGATTTGTTGTGCGCAACGTACATTTTCTGTGCGCAGAGCAATATATATGCAATTTCCGATCTTACTGACCGATTTTATCATGAATTATCGAAGGTTTTCGCGCTTCGCACTGGCTCGCTAACAGTACAGCTGATTTCCTGGCAAAAGCGAACAACGTGATGGAGGTGGTCGGTTTATCACCCTATGGGAGCCCAAGACCCAAGTTTTTTCGGTGGGCCTGACGAAGTGCCGTTTCGTTCCTGCCAACGGGTATACGCCCGAAGATGTATAATTATTATTGAGGGGTCCTACCTTTTCAATCACACATCACTCAGCTCTACCGGTAAATCTGTTTACGTTAAGAGAGAGCATAAAAATTGATATCAATATACACGCAATTCCCAATTATATTGACCAATTCAAACATTAATTATTGAAACTTTTCGCGCTTAGCGCGTCTAGACGGGGATAGCTGGCTCAGTAAATGGACAGTGGACAACCAATGTAGATGACTAGTATCAGCAAATAGCGGATAGCAGAAGGGGGGGTCTTGGGGCGAAGACCCCGGAAGTTTGGTGTATCACCCGATGGGGGCCCAAGACCAACGTTTTTTGGGGGGCTGACGAAGTGCTGTTACGTCCCTACTAACGAATTAATTGTACCTACCTACGGGCACGCCCAAATATGTTTAATTATTAATTACGTGGCCTTTATTTTCCCATACAACAGCAGCTCACTCAGCGCTACTGGTAAATCTGATTTCGTGGGCTGAGAGGATAAAAATATTATAGCGGCATATATATGTAATTACCACCTATTCATTCATGCATTATAGAAATCTTTGGTACCTAGGGCGACCGGGCCACACAAACTTTGCTGATCATCGAAATCACGCTATGGGGTTCTTGGGGGCGAAGCCCTCAGAAGTTTGGTTTATCACGCTATGGGTGCGCAAGGCAATCGTTTTAGGGGGTTGACGAAGTGCTGTTACGGCCCTCTCTCTTACTCATTTTCTTTATTACATTCCTTACAATATGAGGTTGGGGGGCGCTGGAGCACGATAATTTTTGAAAGGGGGCGCTGGAGGAAAAAAGGTTAAGAACCACTGGCCTAAACTAACTCGCCGCCGGCCTCGCAGGCTTTGGCTGCTATCTACTATCGTTTAGAGCCAATATCGTTAATTGTATATTGCTTAGCAATCGCATATGTAAATGTCTCCTCGTGCTCAAGATGTATCGCGCCACCCGCCTCGCAGGCTCTGGCTGCTATCTACTATCGTTTAAAGACAATCCCGCTAATTGTATAATGATTAGCGATCGTCCTGTAATAATTGTTCAAGAGTGACATCGCAAGACAGAATGACATCGTAAACGAAATCGGAACTATCCATGTACTGAAATGCAGGGTGCGTACTATCAGAGGTGATCAAAGTAGTCAAGAAAGCTACTCAAGTAGAAGTAGAAGTAGCGACGCAAAAATCTACTCAAGTACAAGTAGAAGTACTTCTTCCATAAGCAACCTGAAACTACTTGAAGTAGAAGTAGAATTTGCCGGCTTTAAATCTACTCAAGTAAGTAAGTAGTTTTGAAAATGGTCATAATACGTTCGCATGAACTTTCAAAAGCTGCAAATTGAGATATGCGGAATATGCAGAGAGCTTCATGAACAATGTATATTGATGCATCCCAGAAGGTATAAATTTCCGATAGCATGAGCATTCGACCGAATCATGAGATGCAAATGATAGTTTTGCTATGGAAATTAGATACTAATCTGTGGTTTACTCGAACATTCCGTTTTAGAAAATGTCATGGCATGTTCTCTCACACATATATTAAGGCCTTTAGTTTAGTCGAAGAGTAGTAAGGAGGAGTTGTATTGTTACGATGTTGACACTTTGCGCGATTCGTATGCGATGATAAAAAAATATGGCGTAACGTAAAAAATGCCATATAGTGTAATTGTAATTTAGGAAAATAGACGGCGATGCTACACTTGCTTTTAAACTGAAACATGCATGCTCTCCAGACAAAAGAAATGAAACTAATTAGAACTTCAATTAATGATACTATGAATTGAACGAGAACTACAAATACTACATCAGAAAAGCGGAAAATGTATTTTATGTCTTTTGTCGAGACAGTTTTAACGGTGGTCTGCTAAAACAGATCTAACGCTCAAAAAGTCAGAGCCCACTCTCCCAGATTAGGACGCGCCATGGGCTGCTAGATTACGATATGATGGGTAAATGCTTGATTGCGAAGCGGTAGTTTCAAACGTTATGATGGGCCATATTTACCGTGATGAAATATGTCATATGGTCGACAATGCGGCGCAATGCAACCTGCAACCTAAATAATATTCACTTTCGTGAAAACATATTTGTAACTCTATATCTACTTGATGTGAAGCGCGACGGAAATTCCGGGTTTGACTCAATTTCTCCTGAAATTGAAAGTTAGAAATCCGTGAAAACAACCCGACAATTCCCCAGTTTCTCTTTCCAATTGGTGGGTTATACTACTTCTACTTGACAAACTGAAAATAGCGAAAAGTAAGTAAGTATATCACTAAATATTACGAAGTAAAAGTAGAAGTAGCGGAGATTATATCTACTTGAGTAAGTACCAGAAGTATAGGAAAACTACTTGAGTACTTCAAAAAAGTAGAAGTACTTCGTTACTGACCACCTCTGCGTACTATACATGGGTACAGGCTTTTTCACAGAATTTACATGCTATTTTAGGGGTGCGTATTATACATGTGGGCCTACTATACTTGGAAAATTATGGTAGATATCATTTGAATAAAATGGAAACAAATAAATTTAGACTGAAGTGTTGGTACTTTGCGACAATGCAAAACAGATGCTATCATTATAAAGCGAATATTGCTGTCGCATTTGTGGCACCACAAACATGATATCTGAAATAATTAGAAAGAAGGGGACAAGATATCAGCTGGATATGAGTATTCAATAGTGGAAAGTATCAAAAGTGATAAATAAATTAAAGTGGTAGCGCTTATTATGACTGGCTTTAGCTGCATGTTCATTGCTGATAGCGTCATGTAATCTGTGTGAAATCTATGTCTATGGATTCACCTTTGTTTTCAAAACTGAGAGCTTTCATAGATAGGCTACCCATGTAATATCACTCGATTATACTATCAATTTGTTGAACCCTATCAGTTTCACAGGAATTAATATCAAAATGGATTCAAATCAAAGTCAATCAATGCTAGACAACAAAAATATTTTCGATTGTAACGCTATTGTTATGATTGTTCTGTCAACAGATTGGCTGAAAATCTGTACAGAAAGTGAACACTACATAGGCCAATATATGAAACATTTCTTTTACTTTTGAACATCTTATAAGCAGATGTTAAAGTAATAACTACTAACTAGCGCTGGCAAAATTGAGTACCTTAGTGATTCAATTCTGAATCACGTATTACGCTTCGAGTCGAGTATTCAAGTATCACTAATTATGACGTCACTACAAAATGTAATATGGCAAAGTTCAAATAGGTACCTTTTATCCCACCCCATAATGCCTGTTATCCGTCACATTAAAGATACTTTGGTATTTTTTCGATCACACCGATTTCATCGCATTTCTTGACAATGTTGTGGGATGATCATGACTTCGGAATTGTTAATTCCAGTAACGTTCATAGCTTGGTACTATACGTCTTGTATGCTGCGAAGGCTTCCTCAGTGGAAATACTATCAAAACTATAATACTCGTTAGTAAATTAACTTTCAATTGCAAGGAGTGTATAATTTCAGTACTCGAGAAAATCTTCTTTTACTACTCGACTCGAATCATTAAAATTAATATTCGATTCAGATTCGAGTACTCGAATCATTTTGCCTAGCCCTAGTAATAACCATAACTAGTTTTGGCATCTAGTAATGGAATATTTCTAAATTGGAATTTGGTCTGTATTTGAGAATGTTACAGGATTCCAAGATTAGTCTAAATCATTTGATATAGTCCAATGGTTCGTAAGCTTGGCTCCAGCATCCCCCATGGGGCGATTGGGACTTTTAAGGGGGCGAAAATTCGGAGGAGCGATATGGTGGGGGAAGGGGGCTGAACTCAGGGGGCGTCATTCAGGGCGCTGAAGAAAATTGACGTTGCAGTAGATGGTGTAGGACACATGAATCTATATTAGAACAATGGTTCTACGTATCCCTGAGTTCTCAATGCAAATTAATATTCAACAAAATTTGTTTGATCTCTTAATCGCGTTCACGCGAAATATATATCAACAGTGAAACATGTTCCATGAATGCAGTGGTTTATCATAATTCATGTAAATGAATTGCGCGTACTTTTAGTTCACCAATTCCCCGTTAAAACACTCCCGTTACGCTAGCTCGGGTTATTTTCCACAAAATGATTTCAATAAGGCAGGGGCGGGCAACTTCTCCATCCGGCGGGCCGGATAGGAGAGCATGAACATGAGGCGGGACGGATTCCTGAATTTTTTTATGAGTTTAGGGGAACTCGCCACAGATCCGTCCATCTTACCCTGCACTACCCTTTGTACATACAATTCAGAGACGCACACATTTCTGCAGTTGAGAAGTATATCTGGATTGGGCGACCGATTCATGGGCGAGCCCAAATTAAAGATATGAATGTGATCAAAAATATTTGAAGATGTGAAGATCAATGATATTGGTGAGTGTATGAGCAAGTGGTTTCTTCGCAAATTTACAGCATGTATAATTATAATTTTGAACATTGATCATGGCATAAGAATATACATTCTTGAGCTTATCGCAGATTATTCACTTCGGGTGGGTTCTTTCTCATTGATTACTTTGTTGAAGACTCGAGCTATGATATTGTATTCTCATAATCAAGTCAGGTACGTAGAGAATCTCAATAGCGCCATGTGCGCGAATAATTTTTTAGTTTGAATCCATCCGCCGAAAATATTCCACTACGAATATTCTTGAAAAATTTGGGAATGGCATGGTCCCATTCGACCCTGGCTACGTCAATGCAGTGAACATCAGTTGTATTGTATCGTCGCTTGGTCTTGCTCATGTTTATGCTCGAAAATGTTTGCGCATTAATGCCTGTAAACGGCGGCGCGGGCCTTTTCAACACGTAAGACCGAAAACTGTCGGCGGGCCGCACAAAATCCCGTCGCGGGCCGTATGTTGCCCGCCCCTGCAATAAGGTGTTGTATCGCACAGTGTGTCGAAATGAGTGCCCCTTGTACAATAAAGATGCTTTGAATCTTTTCGGCCAAATATACGTGTATTTGAGAGCTACCAAATTATATCGTCATAATATTTCTTCATCATATCATAATGGATGATACTGTTTAGTGTTATATGACCCACAACCTTACATGAACGTTATATAATATGGATTGCTTATTTGTATTACATTCATGCTAACGTTAATAACTTGATGCAGCACTAAATTCAATGTGCGTAAAGATCTCTATCGCATGCGCCGTTGATTTACTAGCCAAACAAAGCAATAAAACAAAATCCAATACAATCAACTCCCCCGTTTTGCCAATTGCAGAGATGAAATAGGGATGTGTACATCAGGATAGAACCAGATGGTATGAGCTTGTATCCGATATTTGGTATAAAAAAACCTTGATTTGATCACGAACATAGCACATACAATTATTATATCGTTAATTAGTCGAGTGGTCCTCGGGCGCGATTGAAGCGCAAAATATTTCCAATAGTAATGTTCCAACCCCAAAAGACCAACATGACTCCAACCTGTTACCCATTGTCTTTTACTGCAGTTCTTAAAATATGGGGGGAGCCAGACCTAGGCCATTTTTAAAAAGGTGCGCTGGAGGAAAAATGTTATGAGCCAATGACATAATACTTTTCAAAGCTGCTGATTTTGAATGTGATAATACTTTTGTCTGATTGACTCTAGTTTAGAAGATTGGCATGCTCAAGCTCATAACCAGGATATGAGATTCTAGTCAAAATATCCCCATTGGTTAACTCAAAACCCAGAGCCAATTTGAAAAGAAAAAATGCCATATTTCGAATCAGGGCGCTGCAGCAGCCCCCACAATCGCTTTACTTTGTCTGCCTAGAAATATGTGTTGACCAGTGATATCAATCTCCACTATAAATTACTCTATTTCTACTTACAGTTTCATCTTGCACCGCTTGCGATGCCAGCACTTTCAACATCCGACTGGCAGTGATGGCATCTTGGGTCGAGCCACGCATGTATTTGAAGACATGCTTTGCGATTTGTCTATAGTTGAAGAGAATCGCCCATTGGAAAATTTCTCGATAAGGGTCGACAAGTTTACAATGTTCAGGCGGCCAAGGCTCATTTTGGTGATTACCATTCTGTGATAAAAGACATAAATATTTCTGCACAAAAAGCAGACTTATACAAACTACTGGATTTTCAAAAAGCGCAACTAGAACTAGAACTACTCAATTTTTAAGACTCCCAACTAGAACTAGAACTAGAACAACCCGATTTTCAAAATACCGAACTAGAACTACAAAAATTTCAAAATCTTCAACTAGAACTAGAACTAGTCTATTTTCAAAATCCGCAACTAGAACTAGAACTACAACTACTCAATTTTCAAAATCAGCAACTAGAACTACTGAAAAAGTCGATAGTTGACCATCAACTAACTAAATGGGTAGTTTGTAAAAGTCTGCCTGAGTAGCTTTACTAGTAGTACTACATTACAACACATATGGTATGCACAGATATGGTAGACTTTTGTTTTGTGACTCACTGAAAATTAGGGGTTCTCCGAAGGCTTGTTTGTAGATTAGCGGGCCAAATACCGACTATGCGTGGGAAGTACAGATAAAATTTTAACGAAAAATAAGATCTGTTCAAAAAGACGCTACTTCATGTTGATTTGCGAAATAATTTGGATTCACCTTTGAGCTTTTTCCATTTTTAAAACTTTTGTTTCACTTTTTGCAAGAAACATGATTATAATAATGCCCATCAAATAATTTAGCGTGTCATGAAAAATCATCTTGCGTACCACTTTTGGCACGCGTGCCAGGGGTAGCAGAGATCCATGGCGTAATCTATATTCAAACTCAAGTCGCTATAACACGGATCAATTTCAGTCGCGATGATGACATAAGCACGCAGTCATCAGGCTTAGGCTGCGAGAAGACGATTTCGGAAAACCTGCCAGCAAAATTACCAAAACAACATGATGATTTTACCAAGCTTTACCAGCTCGGGATAGTGACCATGACCAAACTGTAACATCCCATACATTTGGGTGTCTTAATTGAAGGATGTGACGAGGGGTTGGCGTGATAAAAAAGAGTTAACAATGTTTTTTGTTTACATCCACCCAGAAGCTTGTGTTAACCACGTAATTCATTGCTTTTAATTTATTAATTATTAGAAATTAATACACCGCAGAATACAGTGCAAACTTTTGACTTAGCTCGCCAACGTATTTCCTGCCTGTCATTCTCAGAAAAATAGTTCCTTATCTGTACGTACGGGTTCCTAAGCCTTTAAAGGTTAAGAACCGTACAGAACTGGATTTCATTATCCTAGTTAACACATCAATTTTTATTTAATCGGAAATGTCAGACATTGAATCGACATTTCAAAAGAACAGGGTGTCTAGTTTGAAATGGGAGAGATTCCGACCCAAAAAAGCCACCCGCTAGCTACGTCACTGTTGGCAGTGACGGCTCTGAGCGAGCAATAGCTGCACTAATGTCATTCAACAGAACACCGTCATCTCAATTCGCTCAAACCGACGACACATGATTTCTAGTTGATAGCCAACTAACATTTTCTTCAAATGTGCAACTAGAAATAGAAGTACCGAATTTTCGAAATCTGCAACTGGAACTACTCAATTTTCAAAATCTGCAACTAGAACTACTTAATTTCCAAAATCAGCAACTAGAACTTCTCAATTTTCAAAATCTGCAACTAGAACTACTCAATTTTTAAAATCTGCGACTAGAACTACTCAATTTTCATAATCTGCAACTAGAACTATTTAATTTCCAAAATCAGCAACTAGAACTAGAACTACTCAACATACCGTTAGTTAGTTGACCATCAACTAACTGAATGGTTAGTTTGTTACAAGTCTGACCAAAAGATATGCATTAATCAAGTTACAGCAATTGTTCATTTCAGTTTATTATTAATTTCATCATTTTAAAACACCAAAAGATTGCAACACAATAGAAGGATAGTATTATTGCAGTAAACTTTGCCAATATTTATGGAGTAATTAGATGCCCCCATGACCATCCTTATATATAATGATTGGCCACCGCAAATCTAGTTTTGTTCGGTTGCTGTCAGTGTGGTGTTGATAAGGTCTAGTTGTTAACCTGTGTTTCTTCTTTGTATAGGTTTGTTCTCCCTAAACCTGTGGTTTGTAACTTTTTCATACTACCCCCCACCCCCCCTAAGTTTAGTAAAAAAAAATGCGCCCGTTATTGATATATAAACAAAATAGTATTAAAAAGAGCAGCCAGAATGTTGGCAATCCCAACACATATTTTGATGGCATGGAAAGTTATAACCTATGAGAGACTAATTCAACTGCTCCTTGTCTTAGATTAATATTGCATAGTATACATGGCGTATGACACGACCCAATAAAGATCTTATTTCCACATAAATTTATGCCTTTCTACACACTCTGCACGAATGCTTGACAGACAGACCATATAACCATCAGCTAGCAACTACACACATTCGCTAGTTACTCTTAATTCAGAGACATCTTAGATCGGAGCAAGGTCTGGTATTAGTCGAAATCTAGCCTCGGTGTAGGGATGATTCACCGCAATTATGACATTTAAATTGTAATATTGTTAAAATAATTGCCGTTTTTGAAACTTGGAAGTTTCAACATAAATCAAACTCATTCTGAGTTCTAGAAACATCATTTTTCCCTCAGGCAGCTTCGCGCCCCCTTCAGATGCTTTCACGCCCCTAAGGGGACGCCCCCGTTTGAGAACCACCGTCCTCAGCACAGACGACCACTATCTTAAAACTTAGTATCATGATTTATTTTGTTATGCTGTATTCTCGGCATTCATTCGTCTATACCAGGGGTTCTCAACATGAGGCCCGTAGACGCTTACTTTGCAGCCCGCAGTATCTTTTATCATCAAAGCAACTACTACTAATAGTTATTAATTTAGCTACTTAGCTCTTTCACGCATCGTCTCTGTTTTGTTTATTGATGACTCATTCATTGATGTGTTCTGGGTTCTTGATATGCTCAAGTTGAAATTGTTTTTGTTTATAATCGGTACGTTATTCGTCTGGACTCACCACAACTGGCTTGAACAGATCGCGACCAGGAAAGGGAAATCAAACAACAAAACCGGGTTTTCAGCTCTTGCATGGAACAATGAATTTGCTTTCTCAGAGATTTTAAAACAACACCAATGACAGTTTCACGCGAAGTTCGAAAACAAATGTCTACCTGGTCCACCTGATGTTAGGGAAAAAAACGTTGCTAGTGCCAAGCCCAGCAATCCATATTTCGAGGCAATAAGGTTATAGAGGCATTGTTAAAAATTGCTTGGAATATCGTGAAAGTTAGAGAAGGTAGAATTTCAAGAAAGACTGTGTGAATTCGCTGTATCCGGAAGTTAGCAACAAGGACAACATCACCTCACAAATGTCGAAGCTACAGTTGTTTGATACAACCGTGACCAGAAGAGTAACTGCAATGTCAATCTATCTTTTATCGCAGTTTCTGAAACACTGCCGCGCAGGCTACTCTGTCCCAGAATCGGATGAATCCACCCACTCGGCCACAGATTTTGCTTAGCAAATCATCTGGGTGCAATTTCTCAGAGTGAACACATTTGCATAGGGGATGCAGGGCAAAAATGGGGAGGGGACAGTTGTTCTGTATTGAGGAGCTTTTATCAAGGATCAGTCAAAAACTTCAACTTTACAAAGCTGACTTGCGCCACTGAAAGGAGATGACTAATTAACACAGAAAACAGTAGCTGCAAACTTACGAATGCTGTTCACTAATGCTTTAGAATGCATAATAATGTATTTACCGTCCGTATACTGCTGGTAAATACCATGAATTCAATATAGCCTAACCATGCACGGTGATAATGTTCTCTGGCCCGCAGTCTCTTATGCTGTTAAACTGCATCCCCTTATACATCGAAGTTGAGAACCCCTGGTTTATACCAATGATTCCTGAAGTGGGCATCGCGCCCCCTGGAGGCGTTGATGAGTCACAAAGGAGCTTTAGACACGAAACGGGCGAATGAGTGGAGTTGGCTCAATATTGCGCAGTACGGGAGCGCTGAGAGAGAGAGATTTTTATTTCTTTGTCAACCGGAATAAACAGAATACCAGAATACTCATAACAAAACAAAAAAACACACAGTAATAACAGCAACACATACACAGTAATAATAGTGTGCAACTGGCTCTATAACGGTATAGACGGGTGCCGGCGATATGATCCTTACGATCTTCGTGTCAAGCCCGAACCTAGGAGATTAGAAACAAGTATATAGAATAGATAGATACATACACTCATGCTTACTAGTTATGGTGGTGTGTAAAAAAAAACGAAAATAGAAAAGCAACAACAAAGTACACAGTGGATGCCTTGATGCAATAGTACATGGGGAATACATCCGATGGCGATTAGTACTTACTGAGAAGTAAGTCAAGGAACTCCGCCTTGAATGACGGAAAACTCATACTTTTCAGTCGCGGGGGCAATTTATTCCACACATTGATTCCAGCACGCTTCAAGGGAGGAAAAGCATTGTCGGAATTAGACATAAATAGGTTGGAAGAGCTCTTAGATCGAATACCGTAGTTGTGTATATGCATGCAGTATTCTAAGTAGTTTACAAGTGAGTTTGGAACTTCTTGTTTGTTAAACTTATACATGAACTTTGCTAATTCAAAAATATATATGTCTTCAACCTTAAGAATGCGAAGTTTCTTATAATACGGAGATAAGCGATGATAGATGGTCAATCCAGCAATGGCCCGAATGGCTTTATTCTGCAGTACTTGCAATGCTTTCAAAATAGTTTGGGTTGCAGATCCCCACATAATAATAACATATTGCAAATGGCAGTGAACGATGGAGAAATAAAGACTTCTGAGCATAGGCCTAGGAACAATTCTATTTAGTCGCCACAAGACACCAGCATTGCGAGAGATCTTGGCCGAAACATGACTTGTATGGGTATTGCAACTGAGGTCATGGTCAATAAAAATTCCTAGATATTTCATTGATTTGCAAAAGCACATCGCTTGACCAGTCATAATTAATTTGGGATTAGTATTGGAGAGTTCTGTTCTCCTTTTTTCTTTGCCTATTGGTAATACTTACTCTTACTAGCATTAATGGACAATTTGTTACATGTGAGCCAGTTGCTTATAAGTTCAAGTTGGTTGTTAGTAGATGTCAACAGATTTTGACTATCGGATGAGGATAGCAGTAAGTGCGTGTCATCTGCAAAAAGGGTAGTGGCGAATTGCGAACAGGCAGTTATATCGTTAATATACAACAGAAACAATGTTGGCCCCAAAACTGACCCCTGTGGTATACCGCAGGAGACAGCACGATAGTCAGATTTCTCTTGACCGATGACTGTATATTGTTGTCGGTCAGTAAGATAATTACGAAATATTTCGAGAGCAGTACCGCGTACACCATAACATTCTAGCTTATCAATTAGTAATGAGTGGTCGACAGTATCAAATGCCTTTTTGAGGTCAATGAGCCTACTTTGTAAAAGTTTCTCAAATACAATTGCTAGACTAGGTAGAACTGAAATAGGCCTATAGTTGTTTGTCGTGAACCTTGAACCTCCTTTGTAGACAGGGGTTATTTTACCTATTTTGAGGGAGTTCGGAAAGCATCCGAGTTCCAGCGATTTGTTGAAGTAATATGATAATGGAACACTCAGTGGACCTGCAATTATCTTAAGGAGGTTATTTGGTACTTGATCATGTCCCGTTGCTTTAGCAGATTTAAGAGTATGTAT
>ATSW01016878.1:0-11177 GCA_000444245.1 Botryllus schlosseri
GTGCTGCTACTATAGTACCGTATGTCCGTATACTTCATAGTTTGTTATTCTTGCCATTGGTACAATGCGAATTTCATGGTTTGTGATTTTGATTGTTGCGTCATACTTTGCCTTTTTGGTTTTGCTTTTAAATCTGTTTAAATCCCTTTAGTGTGCCGATAACTCTTGAAAAGAGGCACCCGAAAAGTCTTCGAGTTAATAAATATTATTCTACAATGGATATTGTATTGAAAGCTATAACTAGTAAGGGATTGAAAAGTACATTGTATATCAACAATCGTATGCAATGTTCTTGTCAATTCTCTACAAGTTCCTGACGATTAATCCCGACCAAATATTCGGTATTATATCAATATGGATATTGGATATATTATTCAATTGTATATTTTGTTTTTACTCATCAGCCCGTCTCGTTTCGTGGCCTATCGCGCATTTATCCAAACTTATCTGACAGTGATAGTGGAATCGCAATGGGGAACAAATGATTCGGTGCAATAGTGATCATGCAAAATCAGAGCGTTGTCATGGAGCTAATCAGTTTCGGAATCGTGTAAATGTGATGCAAAGTGTTATACACGACGATGCATTCGAAGACATTACCTCAGTATAGCCAACACACATTTAGTTAGACTGACCCATCGTTCCAAAAGGCGTTCAATAAGCATCTTCATAGCATGGAATGTGTGATCTTCGAAAATATATTCAGTTACCGTGACAGAGGAGTTATTTTACGCGGTTCCTTACGACAATTTCACTTGGTGATGATAAATTTTGTGCTTTTCAAAATCCAAATCGTATAAAGTAAGTTGTTTTGCCGAGGGTTATAATGTCTCGAGTCGCAATGCTTCGTTGACTCGAATAATTTTCTTAAAATTGGAAAATGACTCAACTCGATCAAGTCATATGACTCGATACATTCTATGTGACATATTCAAGACTCGTATATCAGGACAGATAATTAAAAAACATGCCCAGAAACTGTCTTTTATCTGTGTGAATAAACATGTTTAGAGTGAGAAAATTGAGTATATTATGAATCTGAAGCCTTCGATATAACTCAAAAGTTTCACAGAAGTGATTTGAACCTGACTTCAACTCGATACTGAACAGTTAACACTATGACTCGGGCTCGGAATCGAGTCTCAACACTCGGTGGTGAATTGAAATGACTCGACTCGAGTCAAAACTATAAAAGTCAAACTGACTTGATACCTGGCACCTTGTGTCTTGATAACCACACTGGTTTTGCCTAAAAAGCGGTGCACGCAGAAGTGGAAGTAACCTAATGACAAGTGACCACATCTGGCTGTGTAAGCCTCTTATAATGTCATAACTCGATTTAATTGAGCCCAAGTTTAAATGCTAAAATCTCGTCAACAGCAGACTTTTTAGATTCGCGAAAATTACCTGTTTTATCAGCAGATAAGGTTTCATCATTGCAAAGGTCTCCTTCGCGTAAAGCCAGTTGACATTCTTCAATTATAGCGGGTAGATCGGTATCGTTGCCGTAGCGTTGTTTGAAGTCCTCGACGACCTTGCCACAGGACGAGGTGCGGGCGGCGCTTCGACTGTAGCATGTGCCGATTACAGTATTTGCTGGTCGCAGAAGTGAAAAGTTGATCAGTTCAGTTATTTAGACGCCTAGTTGATATAATGATTAGGTTGTTTAAAAAAATGCTGGTGATCGAATTTGTAAAAAAATGAATTCATAAAAAAAAAACGCGAAATTAGTGGAGTTTGCAAAAATAGTACTATTCACGGTAGGATATTCCATCATTTGGCCACGCTTCTCCAATGACTTCGCTTCTATGGGTTGGAATTGAGCCAAATTTCTTACTCATCGTTTAGATCAGTGGTTCCCAACCTTTTCCGACTCCTCGCCCCCTTATCAATCTCGACACAAATTTTCGCCCGTCATGTTTACAGGCCCAAAAAAGAGGACATAACTGTGATCAGACTTGGACAACTAGAAAATTTTCAGATTAGATTAGAATTAGAATTAGAGCTACAAAGCATTTTCCAAATTAGATTAGAATTAGAATTAGAGCTACTGAATTCGTAAAATTGGAAATTGAATGAAATTGTGAATGGGAAATGAAAACAGCAAAATCAGTTCACATCAAATCACAGTACGTGGTACAAAAGGCCGTCAGGCGACAAGCGCCACATATTTTTGTTTAATTAACAACAACAACAGTGGATTCCCATAACCACGAGAATGGTCAACTCCTGTACACCAAGCGTTACTTGTTTTCTACTATACCAGGGGTAACCGCAATCGCGGCCGTCGATCTGATTTGAGAAATACGCGAAATAAAGCATTTTGAATTGCTAAAATTGATTTCAGTTTCAAATAATTATTGTTGTTGTTTCAAACTAAGCAATTCGCCTGTGCCCAATAACACTATAAGACACTATCTGAAACGGCTTCGGCGATGGCAACAGCAGTCCATCGACGGAGAGTCTGCTGATATCAATAAGCATATTGCCTTGACATGCAATGGTCCAGATATCGCCAAGACAGAGCGCTTGGAAAACGGCGTAGGACGTCCCCACAAGTTCAATCTTTAGGATGAGATAGTCTTTCAGCTAGTAACATGTCTGGCCAGTCCCAATATCGATTCACTAGTGACTAGTCGTTGGAAAGCATTGTCGCCGTTGTCGGGTATCGTGCGCAGCTCACATAGTTCAAAATAAAATGACGTTTATGATCATGATATTTCTTGTTGTATTTGTATTACTTTAATAAAATATTACTTCTTTTATGGTAACCATGGACATTGCCCACGTTAGTCAGAACGACGTTGTACTAACGTAAAGTTTTAAAAACTAGAATGTTGTTCGCAGACTACAAGCTACTCTAGCAGGCTCTTATTCGTCATAATAACTTCTATGACTGCTAGATGGGTAAGGCGATGGCGGCTTGTCACTGGACTTTCCTACGCAAGACGGATATTCTTGTTAACTCACTGCAATATGACTCGGACAAAGAGGTATTTTCAGGAAAACAATAAATTAGATCAGAATTAAATTAGAGAATAGGAACATTTCACAAATTAGTTAAGAATTATATTACTGGCATTTTGCTCTAATTTAGTGAAATTAGACAACTAGAATTATCTAGTTGTCCAAGTCTGACTGTGATCGCTGGTGAATTGAATAAAGGTCATTGTTTCCGAGACGGTGCTCGTTGGGTTGACCTTCTTTTAGTCAACCTTAGCGCATTTTTGGCCGTGGTAATTTAATATATCTCACGGGACGTTCTCCCATTTCCGTTCCCTATCACCACTAATTGCCCACCGGGGGGAGGGTGTTTACCGGCGTTGGTAACCCCTGTTCCGGACAATGGAGCAATTTCATGGGGTAGCCATTTAAATTTGAAAACTTCATGTCACTGTTATAGCTACGGATTGGAACATTAGATGTGAAGCGATTGTTGGGCCACCTAACAATTTTATCAGCCAGTCAGTAAAATTTGAAAAAAAAATGTATATGATATTCCTACACATGCGGTAAAAGTGATATCAAAACGAGTACATTCTCCTTACATTCAACTCCTCCGATATAGGCTGTCATCCTAATCAACGCGCAAACCGAGTCTGGCGCACACTCAATCTCGTCTCGCTTACTTTCCACCTCTGATCCTCCGATAATTGTGATATCGGTCGAATAACAACGAACTGGCCTCGGGAGAGTGGGTGCAGTCGTACCTTAATATACAATGTATTAACACAGTATATACAGTACATATGAATGAAGAGCTTCTTGGAGGCACAGAACTTCAATATACAATTAAATAGTATATTCAATGTCGAATTCTGTCCAATTCTCTACTAGTGGCTGAGGATTACCCCTGACGAGTGTCAGCCGAAAATATTCGGGTTCATTTCAATATGAATATACTATTTAATTACATATGAATGAATAAACCACATCCACATGAAAAAAGAGAACTCCATTGCATCACGTTTGCCAAACAGCTGTTCACAAATTTAATAAGAGTCAACCCTCGAGTCTAAGTTATCCAGCTCTGGCAAGATGTTTTCAGCCATTTTAAGTTTTGCTTAGTTCATGTAGCGTCATAGATTGTTTATGTATTTGGATAGATTGACCCTGGAAATGGGATGGAACATGTATTAACTACAGGCTTATCAAAAATATTTCTCCAACCCCCGACTATCATCTCGATGTTACATTTTTTGAATGAATTGACCACACTATACATTTCTATACTTATTTAGATTATACTTAGGGTAAGACTTGCGATTGGATGTGATGTATCAACGATGAAAATGTCCAGAAAATTACTTGCAACGCAAGTTTTCACGGTAATTTGTTATGTGACATGAGTGACTAAAATGAAATTCCTGCTTAAAATTGCTGGAATATCAGTTGAAAATATGAAGGCCACAAAACAGAACACCGGTATCACGATTCACGCCGACACATAGTTTCCACTTGTTTGGCAACACCTCTTTTTCAATTCGCTAAACTTAAACTAGAAATGGAACTAAAACTAATCACTTTTCAACTAGAACTGGAACTAATAAAAACTAGTAGCTAGTTGACCGCCAACTAACTGGACTCACAGTTTGCACAAGCTTGCTTTGAACAGCTAGGACATTTCAGTCATCAATTCAAATATTACCTGGGGCGGGATCGTCCTCTATTAATTTCTGTTGCCAGATTTGCTCGCTGTCCAAATTGTTGCATTTGGAATCCGCGCAACAAGCAGCTTGGCACTGCGATAGCTTGAAGGTCAGCCCCGGCAGTTCGGGCACTAAACGCTTGACCACATCACAGCTTTCTATGCCACAATATTCAGCCGTCGTACATCCGCCGGATATAACTTCCACTGAAAAAACGATAATCATTATTATACCTGATTTTAGTACATTTTATTGAGTGAAATCGGTGGAAAATTCAAATCAAACACAAAAAAATGATTGTAGTGCCATTTTAAGGCCTTATTACTCACGTTTAGGGCTGCCCAAAATTGAGTACCCAAGTTCAAATACGCACCATTCACGCAACCACAAATAATATAACGAGAGTACTTCATCAAATTAAAGATAAACTGTTATTTTTCGACACTACATATTTGATTGTGTTTCGTGACAATGCTGTGAGTTGATCACGACTTCAGAGATATCTCAGTTCCGGTAACGTACGTTGTTGGTAATCCTGTTTCGTATGCTGCGATTCAAGGCTTCCACAGCTGAAAATCCTACTGGAAGTGCAATCCTCGTTGATAAATTCACTCTCAGTGGCCAGAAGCGTGTAATTTCAGTAAAACTCGTCTCTCACTACATGACCCGAGTCATTGTGCGCAGCCATACTCACATTGCGGAATGAAAAATCTCTCTCCTTCCAAAACAGTCTTTACCAAGACACAGCCGGTGTCAAGGGCGGAGCAGTTTTGCAAGATTATTGCTTCGTCGAACGTTTTCCCGGCAGACTTTATTTGACGGACGTTGTAACACTGGAGTTGTGGTCCTGGAGCGGCTAAAACGTTGAACAAATATGTCATCGGCATAAGCACTCGACCAATGTGTTTTAGAGCATAATACGCATACATAAAATATGAGATTTTGCAATGCTGAGGTGCTATTTGATACATTCTACTTTCCAAAGTAAGCAAAATTTGATATCACTTCACTCAACTTCTTCATGGTATGTTGCTGTATTCCCAGATTGGGCAGCTAGAACTAGAACTACTCGCTTTTGAAAACTCGCAACTAGAACCAGAACTAGAACTAGAACCAACGACCTTTGAAAATCTGCAACTAACCAATTCAAATTAAATTCGATTCCGAAGCAACCCATTTCATTTTATCCCGATTGGTTCGGCCGTCCACACCAATATCAGTATAGGACCGGATTTTGACTTTGAAATAGGGCGGATAACGACCCTAAAGCCCACTCCTAGCTATGCTATTGCTCGTAGTGATGAGTCTGAGCTTGCAATGGCTGCTAGAACGTCACCCTATAGATTACTAACCCACGGATCAATGCTCAACTCCAATTGCCACGCCTGAATACCCAGAGAGGTTTAGCGCTGAGTAATCAAAAAGCAGCATAATTGGTAGTCCTATAGCTGGCTACCTGAGCGCTAAAATTCAATAAGAGTGGTCTTAATTGAAAGCTAATGTCACACTGATTCCGAAAATACAAATTAAAATATTGTCAGAGCAATGGAACTACCCCGAAACACCCCTCAAAGTCTGAAACTCGGACTTGTTCCGAACAATGGGAAAGCCGCAACACAATGACCAATTGCGTCGAGCGATTCTTCGGAACCATACCGAATTTTAGACTTTGAGGGCTATTGCGGATTAGTTCCATTGCCCTGACAAGATTTCAATTTGTATTTTCGGAATCAACTTTCGATTAGGACCAGTTATACTAAATTTCAGCGCTCGGCTATAGAACTACCAATTATGCTGCATTCAGATTGCTCAGTAGTAAACCTCTCTGGATTTTCAAGCGTGGCATAGGTTTGTTATCTACAATCACACAACAGAACATCAGTATCACGATTCACGCCAAACGACGACATGCGATTTCCAGTTGTTCGGCAACTAAATTTCTGAATACACGATTAGAACTAGAACTTCTCAGTTATCAAAATCCGCAACTAGAACTAGTACTATATGTGCCAGTACTCAAAAAACGAACTAGATTGGCGGCTTGTACAAGCCCGTTTAAAGTCCTAAAGGATGCAATCCAGAAGAACAAATGACAAGATATACTCCACTGCCATTCATTTTCCATTACAAAGTATGTACCCACCTGCAGTGGTTCCGGCTTCCGGCGTAGTTGTGATTGGTGTTGGGCTGCTGATAGTTGGCTCCGTTAAGGTCTCATTTGCCTTGTTGCATAAGTCAGAATCACAGCAGTACGTTGTGCAGCTCAAGGCATTTGTCAAGCCTTCGCAAAAACTGTCATCGCAAAGACTTTCCACCTTGCAAGACGCTGTTTCGGTTGTCACTAGGGATAAGAAGAAGATCGAATTAGTATACGAAATATAATTGAATAATATATCCGTATTGAAATAAACCCGAATATATTCGACTGACACTCGTCAGGGGTAATCGACAGCCACTAGTAGAGAATTGGAAAGAACGTCGTGTATAAACAATCGCATCACCAAATATGACGTTACCAGCATGAAATTCGCAATGAAATGCATGGACGCATACTTCAATTGTATATTGAACTACTGTACCTCCAATAAGCTCTATTATCAAACATCAGACAAATGTGAATAAGCACAAAATTAATTTGCAAGTATTAAGTATGATGCTGAAATATTTATAAAAATAAACCCCGTTATTCTTGTGTTCAATGGCCAAGTGAAAGTACTTCTATAAATTTCACTCAACCCTTTTGTCAATTTCAATCGTAAAAGTGAAAATAGAATTGAGGGTGGCGCAGGCAGGCAAAACCTACTTAAGTACTCCCAAAACTTTGAAGTACGTTGTCACTGACCCCCTCTGATGATGCAATGCACTAAAAGCAGGTGGCTAGATTTGAAAAAAGTGATTTTTATGTGTATGTAGAATCATAAACAACTCTAACTTCAATAAATAGAATGTTAAATAAATGTGTATCAACTCGTGCAAAAGTATGCAGTGTGGTTATTTTTGAGTGATACAATACTAATTTAAACATATTTGGACAAGTTTTTGTAGTTTGAAGAGCTTCTTTGAGGTACAGAACTCCAATATACAATAGAATGGTATATTCATATTAAAATTAACCCGAATATATTCGGCTGACACTCGTTGAGGAGTAATCGTCAGCAGCTAGTAGAGAATTGGAAAGAACATTGTATATCAAAAATCGTATCACAAAATATGACGTCACCGGCATGAGTATGAGGCCATGAAGGCAAAATTTGTCAAAATTAGATTTTTTAACGTCAAAAAATGTCAAAATTTTCATTTTTCAAGAAAAAAAAATCGCCTTACTGAATAGTGTCAGCCGAAAATATTCGGGTTCATTTCCATATGACTTTTTGTAGTTTATAGCAAAACCGTCACCAAACACTGGCTTTGCTATCAATAGAAATGTACCGTGAGCCATAAATAAACACCAAACAACAAGGTTGGCATCAATTTACCAAGAATACTGCATGCGTAAAACCTTACCTTCGACGCCAAAGATATCGACTACAGACTTTGTGTATGAGCACTTCGAAGAACCGGGGCATGTAACAATCTTTTCTTCCGACAAATCAGCACCGAAAAGAACAGCTGGTGTTGTTTTGTCCATTTGATAACACTGCAGGCCTGGCTTGATGTCGCCTTACAGAAAATGCATTGAGTAAGAATTCAATATTAGTTATTGGTAGTAATAACTTAAGATTTCAAGAGCATTGTGCATCGTACTTCGAGAGCTAGAAAATCACCAGCTTTTTCAAATTGGATTAGAATTAGAATTGTAGGTACAGTTTATCCAAAATTAGCTTAGAATTAGCATTATTGAATTCGTGAAAACTTGAACATTGAATGAAGTTCAATCCCATGCATTGTAAAACAGCATGGCGTCATCTTCCGAGATGAAATTATGGTTAAATAAATGAGAAATCCTACCATCATCCGGTGAAGGGGTTGATGTGTCTTCAGTTCTGTTTTGACCATTGCAGAAATCCTCTGAGCAACAATATGACAAGCATTTCGTTGCTGAATTCATAGAGAACAGTTGAGTGATTCCGGTACATGGGTTTACTGAGCAAAGCATTTCCGGCACGCATGATGCAAATGTGTTTTCGACTGTAACAGAAAATATTTTACGTAAAGAATCCTGTCAATGCATGGGATAGTCATTATACCCTTCAGTCCAAACAACTCAGTGGTTGTGGAGTAGTATGTGCATTTAGATCCTGGCGGGCATTGAACCATTTGTACAGTATCACTTGAAACTTCTCCACCAATGACGTTGCGATCGATTTTGAAGCATGATAACTGTGGTCCAAGAGCTCGTGCACCTATAAGTATATAATTGAATATTACATTCATATTGAAATAAATCTGAGTATGTGAGGCTGACACTTGTCAGGGGTAATTGTAAGCAACTAGTAGGGAATTGGAAAGAACATTGAGTATCAACAACAATCTTATCCCCAAGACTACCTTGAAATATGCAATTTTCAATTGATAACAACTTCTAACAAACAAAAATATGCAATTCTCAAGCTACAAGAAACAATCTTTAACAAAACAGGTATTACTATATATACATAGGTATACTATTTGTTCACGTATTTCTTATTTCATATCGGCAAGGATGTAAAATGAATATCTATTCCCAATGAAAGCTATAAAAATGTTTCTACCAAGATCTCCAAGTTATTTTCGATTGTGCTATGATTTTTCAATGTTTTTTTTCTCTTTATTTATATTTTTGCTAGTTAATATTAAGTTTTGAGTTCTATGGTAAGATGCATCTGGCCTGGGTGGCTCGATTATGATGACTTTGTTATACTGAGCCTCCCATCTATACCTTACTTATCTTCATAACATATTCCAGCCAATTAGGCCTACTCATTTTCATGTAGGTTATTGATTTGACAGGTTAACAAATAAAAATTCCCTCTGTCTCTCTCTCTCCAGTAGCCACTAATTGTGACATCCAAGATCCAAGTACTAATGTTTTTATTCAGTCAGACCTGTTAACAGAATGTATTAATAACATACATTTGAAGTTTTTGTAAGAATCAGTCAATCAACCATTTATTCGCAATTTCGCCAGTTTAAAACACCACAAAAATGCGATATCATGAGACGCAGCAGAGAGTCGAAATGATTTGGTGAGACTATCAACATAATTCAATTGTAAAATTAATTTCACATCCATTTCCACAAAAAAAGAATCGGAAATATGCTTGATGTAATCTTGGACAAGAACAGCCTCAATTTCATGTCTATACATTGTCTCATAAGAGAAATCAGGAAATGGTAACATACCTCCTGTTGTTGTCTCGGAAGCACTAATAATGGGAACTGTCGTGGGTTTTGCTACCCGTTCAATTCCCAACTTCTCCTTTTCATTACAGAAATCGTTTTCACAGCAGCTAATGTTGCAATTTTGAAGAAACATTTCGTCTCCAATTGCAGCTATGTTCTTCAGCTGATCATCGCATAATCTGTTCCTGCAGATTGACTCTTCCGCGCAGTCACCGTAATTGATTGTAACTGAAAATGTTCACCAGTTATATTGTATCAGAAAGGAAAATTGTACATGGTATCTTATGAAAGTAGATATGACTTTGATAATAGTCGATAATATTTTAGACTGAGCTTTTATACTCATGTAATTGAATAACAATGGAGATTAGCATCATTTTACACGCAAGCTGGTCTGATAAACAACTGGAAATGGTCAGTATTGAAGTACTTCTATGTTTTTGGGGTACTCAAGTAAGTTTTCTCTACTTGCAGTGTTTACTCAAGAGGTTTCGTATTCCGACTACTTCCACTAATACCAGTTTAAATGCAAAACCCACTTCTTACAGTAGAGAGTAGTTTTGGGATATGTATGCATCAACTTTGTGAGTAAAATTGTCATAGAAATTGGGGGAAATAGTCCCTGTATCACAATCACTGAATAATTTTTTAAAATGCACATATTTGTAGTGTCATTTGTCATTTTGCGTTGGTCGGAAGTAGTCAACTATGATTGAATGCGTTAAAGGGGCACTGCACTCTAAAAATGACGTGGTCTCAAATTGAAGGGCGAAACGAAATAAAAATTTTGGCCGCAGCCGTTTTCTTCAGAACGCCACCGTAATGGAAAGCTCTGCAATTTATTGAAATTTCGATAGCAACTTCACACTCCAGCAGTCACGCAGAGATCGAACTTTATATCGTTGTCAGCCGATGTTATGAAGGAAATATGTCGTACACGCCAAAGTGGTTTAGATACCGCGTTCAACGGAAGATGTTCAGTCAGGACATTTATGTCAAAATCGGGCCTAGTGTATTCTATTTTTAGGACATAGGGCGTGTATGATATATTTCCTTCATAGCATTGGCTGACAACTATAGAAAGTTCGATCTCTGCGCTCTGCTCCATTACGGTTGCGTTCTGAAGAAAACGGCTGTGGCCAAAATTTTTATTTCGTTTTGCCCTTCAATTTGAGACCACATCATTTTTAGAGTGCAGTGCCCCTT
>ATSW01016879.1:0-11254 GCA_000444245.1 Botryllus schlosseri
CTCCTACTCAGCTCTTTTGAAAAATATTAACCTATCGTGGTCGCACAAAACAACATCGTGTGCGGCAAGTTGGTGACCCCTGGCTTATACAATAGAACGCGATATCTTATACATCCATATTGTTAAGTATTTGGCTATATATTTGTGATATATTGACTTTAAAGTGTGTAGTAAACGCGCGGATTAGATTTATAGTTCAAAACAAACTCCGAATGTACCTTACGAGATATGTTTGATGGATAGGAGAAAGAATCGGAATATGTGTCGGTTGCATATTGCGGAGAATATAGGTCATCCTATACGTATTACACCCATCTACCTAAAATTTCATCATTAACGCCGTTCGGATTGAGATCAACGGCACTTTTGAATTTGATACGAAAATGATTTCGTTAATCCCTGAACCTTGCGACGAAAAGCATCACCTTGACAACAGCATGAGCAACTTTTTCAAGTGTCTCGTGCGATTTGTCACTATAGTTAAAACATTTCTACTTTCGGGTAAATATGGACCTACACTTGGAGACGCGATTGAAATTTATAGGCGCCGTGTCAACTTCTCGCATTAGTACAGGCATCGTGAATTTCTTACACTTCTTAGGGGAGAATGACCGTATCTAACAACATCGGAGAGTGAAAGGCAGGATTCGGTTTGGGTTATTAGGGTGACCGTGAGCAGAATACCACACCAAGAACTCGCGTATAGTAAATAGGCGCTTATAGTGATACGAAACCGCGAGGGATTCATTGCATAATATTATTGTGTGTTTTATATTATATATGTTGTAGTGACGCAATATGCTCTAATGCGAATAGCGTCACTGTAACCTCGTCTTTGGTTTTTTAAAAATAATGATAATAATTAATAATAAATTTTGAGAGGGCGAAAGTAGAATTTGTTATGTAGCTGTTAAAGAGTGACAGGTAGAATAGCTAGTCAGAAGATTGTTGCAATTCTAATATACGCAATACGAAGTCATCTGTTAAAATCAGCAGTCTGTTGCAAATTGTTTTGCTTCAAATCGCTACAAACTTGGCGGTAAATTAACTCTCGAACAGCAACATAGTTTTCCGTATGGATTTAGCAAATTACGTTATAGCATGTCGGTATTATGCAACCTTACCGATTCCCTTAACCGCACGCTCCTATATTAGAAACCTGCAGACAAGCGGTCGCTCTGGCTAAATGCCATATTAGCATGTTCGGTTTAACACAATTTTCAACTTTCGGTGAGCCACGATATTGCATTTACATGAGCTAGGAATTATCCGTTTGATCTGAAGCGCTTGATACTTAACCAGTAATTACTTCACGCCGTCAACTTGTTTACATCGGTGTAGGCGCTTCATCGGCGTCGGAATAGAGAATTTGCTTACGCTGGGATTGCATAGTTTTTCTGGTGTTGCTCAAACGGTGACGCATACATAAGACATCCGTACAAATGCCGGGATACGTTTGAGAAATGTTTGGATTGGCCTGGATTATATTCAAGTCAGCAGCAAGACTTGGTAATTTCATATGGGCCTAAATGTGCCTTTCGTCTTGCGGCGGAATTAGCAACCGGGGCTTCACTTTGTTGAAAACATGTGCTCATAAAATTTATTATTATTATATTATTGAAAACAACTGCAGAAAATGTCGCTTAGCCCAATTAAAGGCTTTTTGGGCCACGGACAATAATAATGAAGAACACTGTGGGCATTTTCCATGTAGAATTACTAAACATGTGTCGATAGTCGTTCAAATTAGTGTATATGGTTACGCCTGACGATGCAGTATATTCGATCGTAATATTCTAGGACCAGTGAAGAGGCCATGCAGGTCAACATTTATGTTATTCGCCTGCGCATAGCGGTGCATCTACAGTCTCGGATTATCTTATTTGCGGCAAACGGATTCTGCATTGTAACATACTTCGGATAACTGTGAATCGCTGGATCCGAATTTGTTGCTACGATGACTTAAACTGCAATGATCTTAGCCGTAGCAGAATCGAGTGTCCTTGTATTAATTAGAAGTCAGTACTGTACTCGTCTGTATGCAAACCGCCTTGAGTGCTAACTGGGGAACTTGTGAAAGGGCTACTCGTTTTTTTGCTATCATTGATCTGTTACATCTGATTGTATCTGATTGCTACGGTCATAGTCTATATATCGTTTTCTCGCCCGCCAACACTTTAATTGTACACGATGGCTGGTAATGGGCAAGAACGTTATGTGAATCAGTTTTGAAAAGGCTTTTGGTCTGGGCGTGATCTGCATTCATTCTCGAGTTGAGGGATTGTCAAGGAGTTCTTAAAGCATATAATGAAATTATTAACGTCATTAAAGGCAGCTATTTCATGATTATAGCTATTTTATGCGTGTGTTTCTCGGCCTTGTGAATTCTAAGCATAACCGACACTTCCGTTGACGAGGGCTAAATTCACTTCTCCGGCCTTATGAAATGTTTGTTCTATTTTTGAGTGAACATTGGACGACTGTTCAGTAAATATTCAAGTAAATGAGAAGGACCCTAATTTTCAATAAAACAATAACCTATTTCGTAATGTTGCATTCGACGAGAAAATACAAAATTCCGTTGCTCCAATATAACATATAATTTCCCTATTTTGGTTACTAAGCGAGAAAAAAAATCACGAATTATGGGGTAATGTGGGTTAGCTATTTGCCAACATGAAGGTATTGATTGCTTAAATTCTCGTGTACACGCACTGCTCTCCCATTCGCGAATTATATGCTCAGCTACGAACAGCTAGAAAGTGAAAATAATGCGTCGAGCTCATTCGATGTGTGATTTAAAGGTCAACGCGTATAATTACGGTCTCTAAGCAACTTCGATATGTTTGGTCAAGTGGCTACAGTCTTTGCGCCGCATTCGCACATGCAGTAGAAAGAATAAATATTTACGAAAATGAATTCAGATTGCTGATTGAAAGTTGGTGTATCAATGATAAATGCTCTTCCTTCCATGGCGGTGACCCGAGTCATATCTTAGGTAGTGAAGTAAGGAACTAGAACAGTCCGTTTCTCAATAACGATTTTCGTCATCGCTAGTGTCGGTGTGACAAATCTCTTCGCGACTGGAATTGTCAACAACTCTACGCGTTTGTGCAAGGAAAATAAGATGCTTACGGCGCGCTTGTCACTCTTAATGCGATTAAACGCACCTTTTCGTGCACGCTATGCAGTACCGAAGTTTGCGGCAATCCACGGCATGTGTAGTGATCGCTGTGCTCGCAGGAAACGAAATATCTCAACCAATGATGGCATTTATTTGCGTTTGATTTACATATGAATAGAATATCGAACTGATGGAACGTAATAAGCTAAAGTCTCTCGGCACGTTCTGCGCCTGTCTGGTCGTATCATTGAGCTTTGCGGTGGATGGCTTCCCGTATGCCGTACAAGACGGAACTGGAGATAATTTGGTGATCACGAACATTTCGCTAGTAAATAACTCTCAGGAGATATGGTCAAATCAAACGGAATCAATCTCAGACACACATACAGTGACAGGCAGTAGGTGTATTCATCGTGGCAAAAGAAATACAAGGGTTAAAAAGAGCACGAAGGCTATAAAACGCCCGGCAGACGAACGTAAGTATACCTCTCCGACGCTACTGACATTTCCTATCCGTGAATCGTTTAGAACTTTAGTTGTAAACATTATTTTCCTTATGCATTATATGATGATATAATAATAATGAGATAAATGTGAATACCGCGAAATAACCCCTCTATAAGGTACAAATGCAATTCACATCACATTTCCAAGTGACATACCGCTGCCATCCATATTCTTATCTCTTAGTGGTCATGGCATCATTCAAGGATCAAGGGAAACCCTTACACATTTACATTTTGACGTGAATATGTTTTTGTAATAACAGAGGTTCCTAATATGGTGGGAATTCTTGTTCTATTACAATTTCATTCTCCTAGCGGGGGAATTCGGCGATTTAGAACCTCGCACGAAGGATAAGTATATCCTAAAACCGTGGGCCCAAAATAGGGCCAGCGGGACGATTTTGTACGACCCGCGACAGTCTATACTAGGGGTGCCAACCCGTGGCACGCGGGAAAGATTTGGCCCGCATGGTAATTATCGAAATTACAGTTAAATTACAGAAAAATGAATTGCCAACGTCAAGTTTTGTGAACTTTTAAGGTTAATCAAAGCTGTGATTAGTCCTACCGCGAAATTTGGGGTGCTGGTGACTAAAGAAGCAGCAGTTTCGATGCATTGGCGTAGCCAGGGAGACGAAAAGGCCCATGTCCCACAAATTTACGTAAATATTAGTATATGAAAATACTTCCCGCGATTACGTAGCTCTAGATTTATTCCTTTTAATAACCCTCCCGAAAAACATAGCCTAATATACAGAATTGAGTCTAATTGTATTCTCAAATATGAGAGAACAGAATATCCCCTATATCACCGCAATCCTGTGGGATGTTTCAGTCTAGTGGTGTGCAGCACGCGGGACAGGCATTTCGGCGCCAGTCATCGTCAAGTTAGGATACACCACGATATATAAAATGTGGTAGAAGGAAAGCCTGTGACTCCACGATTGAGCTCCCAGAAAGATCGATCGATAAAGTGTTGACCCAAAATGGTCAAGGTGCGTTAGCGGAAACCTGCCATTGCAATCTGATCCACGCGGTACAAATGGGACCCGCAAAACAAGCAATACGCAAGTACCGATATTATTGACCGGATTCATTCGTCAACTTTGAAATATTTTCGCGCGTCGCGCCGATAGAACATCAGCGAACACTGGTTTTTCATGACATAAATGTCAGCGATTTTGGTGCGTAGTAACGTAAGTCTTCGCGTTCACCGTTACCTAATCTATCCATAAACAAAAGATCATCAATACTTCGGTGACCCGTGCAATTGTTTGTACAACCACATGCGGCACTTTGGCCAAAAAGGTTGGCCACCCCTGGTCTATACCGACTCGAAGCTCCAAAGCGACAATAGTCATTTCAAATCGATCGTAATCCCGATCTTGAAATATCATGATAAATATTCCGCAAAGCTGCCACAACCGAAACTGACGACTGCTTTTTATTGTGGCGCAGGTGACCAGCGGCAATGGAATGCGACCCGCATTAGAAAAAAGCTTAGACAGCTCCGTGCTAGAGCTTTAATGCCGTGGTTCCCGCTTGTTATTTTATTTAACATGCACCTGGGTCACCAGAAAGCTCCTTCTTACGTGGATGTCAGCTTAAATATCACTGAAGGGGTCCTGGAATGAAATCGTTTGAAAACGAATGGGATATAGCAGTATGTTAGAACATGGTATTACGCGAACTGTGAGTATCATAAAAAATACAAGAGTCAGTTTACGCACAAGTGTTGCTCACCGTGATCTGGGATGGGCGATCGATGACCATCTTATGATTATATTGAATTCAATGGCTGGTTTATTGATTTCACTAATGTGTGTGCGCATTTTTTCAGTACCGTCATGCCCCCTTCATGAGAATCTAAGCAGTTTCGAAACTCGAAGTTTTTCTCCGTGGAATTATACGTTGGACTTTCAATGGAACAGGTGTGTTATTCATCAATATTGTCTCCAAAGGAATTCTTTGAAGCGGAGAATATATACAGCATCTGAAGAAAATGGTTGCCCGACATATGAGCATGCGACACAACGGAAAACGACACTTCAGCATGGGACACTTCAGCATGCGTTACTTCATCATGTGACTTTGTAACCCAAAAACTTACCCTGACCCGAAACATAATCCTGAAATTAACCGTTATATATATCCTAACCCCAAGCATAAGCCTAACCCTAACCCAACCATAAAATCCAACCCTAACCTATTCTAACCCGTAATTTAACCCACATGCCCAATTGTCGCATGCCAAAGTATCGCATGCTCACAGGGTTGTAACAAAGTTATAAAGCTCCGAGTCATAAGTCAATCTAACTTTTACAGTTTTGACTCGAGTCAAGTCGAGTCATTTTCAATTCACCACCGAGTCAAGTCCGAGTCCAAGTCATCGAGCAGAGGTACGAGTCCGAGTCATGGTATTATGACTCGAGTCCGAGTCCAAGTCATTGTATTGACTGCTCAGTTACCAGTTAAAGTCTTGTTAAACCCACTTTTATAACTCTGTTTGCTGATATCGAATGGTTCCCATTAATAAAATACTAATTTTCCTCAGTTTTAACAGTTTCTGGACGCATTTTAAAGTACCAGTACCAATAGACAAAATCCCAATAGGGTGGTTACTTTACTGTTCTTCGAAATTACAATGAAATATCGGTCTTGGCCGTGTGAGTCTCGAGTCGTATGACTTGCTTCGAGTCATGCGCAATGACTCGAGTCCAAGTCGAGTCAATACACAGATTGACTCGAGTCAAGTCGAGTCATTTCCGTATTTTGAGAAAATGACTCGAGTCAAGTCGAGTCATCAGAAAATCGTGACTCGAGTCATTTCAACCCTGCATGCTCATATGTCCACGGACCACGTAGCGATTTGATTAAAGACCGAATGTGGTAGGCCTACGGCAAAGCTGTACGTACAATGTATATGTACCACTTGCGACTCGCGACGATTCTGAAGTGTGTCTCGGGAAACATGTTTTAAATTAGGTGGGATCTGGTATACGCGATTTACGAGAAGCCAATTATTTATCAACACATATGATATGTCTCATCAAAGTGTCTATAGCCCCGGACACGCGCACTGCGTGTTATGAGCAGAGGGTACCCGTACCTCAGTCTCGCAAACCAGATACTATCGTGTTCAATTCCCCGTGGCTGCCTCCCAACGAACCCAGTCGTAGATTAGTGAAACTAGGGCCGGTCCCAAGCTCAGGTAAAGGAGTATTGGGTATACGGATGCGGCAGGAAGGGCGTAAAATATAGGTCAAATCATTGTGCGAGAGAACTGAGCTCTGGTCAGCCCACAATCGGTAAACCCGATATACCAAACCGTAATGTAAAAGAAGGGCACATGTAATGTAAAATCGACAAATTACATTAAAATTTTATCCACAAGATAGACATATTCGAAAACACATACGTTATACGTCAAATTCTGTCACGAGGGCTGTGAGGGCATCAAAAAATAAAGATACAAACATGAATAGGCTACTGAATTTCTGTAGGTATACCTTTTACAAAAAATCGATCTATTATCAGAATAAATTGTTTGCCGGCAAATGCTCACCTGATATTCACTGCTGCAATACTCGCTAATATGATGAATAAGCCGATTGTCATTCATTGACGATTTTTCTTCTCTCAATTACCGATTCGTAGGAATTCTCATATCATCTCCTAAACTGTATTTCTCTTTTTGCAGCTGTTAGTAAGCCCAGGTAAATTAGCGTGGGGCCTGGGGTAACCAACACCAATCTTATTTGTTACACCTCTGGCCCCTATACTTAATAAAATGCTTAGATAATTGCACAATTTTCTGGTATCGTACTACGTCTATACTGTCCTCCGTGGTTGTCAAGTGGGGAATAGTTGTCGTACACACCCATATTTACGCTCGTATTCCCAAAATTATATGGGTCGCAAGTTCGTTTCAATTTCATTTTCTCTTGAAATAAGGGTCGATTTGAAAGAAAGGTTGCGGACCATTGCATTAAAGCAGGGGTAGCCAACTCAAAACGGGTCGTGGGCCACTTTTCAAAATTCTGTGATGCTGCGAGCCGCATGATTCAATATCGAGATAAAACAGGCCACACAGTTTAACAATCACGTTCCTAAAACTTTACGCCAGTGCAATGCTGTACACTGCGGGTGTTTTACCTCGTAAAGTTCGGTTTCCCATTGGATCGTCGTCTGGTCCTATAACAAAAAAACGTGGTATTGAGTGAGAAATTTAGGCAAATACTTACGATAGTGTCGATAGCCTGTTTCCAATTGATTAATTATCTGGCTGTCCCTCGAGTGCGTTGGCCTATCTTTTCGTGCGAATGCAAATATGTAATAATTTAATTAAGATTATGCCCCCAAAGGGATGATTATACTAATAAGATTAGTAGAATTTCAATTCATATCTACAACACACGCAATTTTTCTTTGGCTTCATTAAATAAAAATATCTATGTCGTCATACTTTCAGGATAAGATGTGCACAGCTCCAGCTGATACTTTTTGACAAGTGCCAATGCCCTAGGTCGTGTTTGATATGCAGTGAAGCGTTCTGTAACGGATACGGGTAAAAATGGAGTAGAGTAGCCATTTATGAGCTCACCCAGAATGCACTCCCGGCGAATATAGGCTAAAGGCTATCCCGCTGACTGTCATAATAAAATTTAAGAATTTCCATCCTTATGTTTTGACTTACCATAATATGTTGCTTTGTTTAGCTAAATTTGTGGATGAAGCTTTTTTCAAAAGATCAGTTTCGCCATGACGAAGCGGAGAAGCTTCTATAGCATTGTACTGGGATGCTCTATTTTGTAGGGTATAATGCCCCACCCATGTAGCATAACGTCAATTTGATGAACATATAATAATGATAATTTAACATATGATAATAATAGTTGGACTTCACAGATGATCGTGGTAAAGTGGGGAAAAATCTCGCGCGAATAATGCAATATTCTGTCAGCTTCGACTAGTTTGGGAGATTTTATGACATTTCGCGCTATCCCTCCACTCGTCCGGTGTTATGCACGTTCGAAGTAACTTCTTGAATACTGTCATACGTATGAACGCAAGGCAGAAATATCAATTGGTGACCTGTAAGGAAAGGATTCAAAGTCGAATTGGACCGCGGGCCGGATTCGAACTTTATAATCGCTTACGGGCCGGACCTGTGGAATGTTGCCAAAATGTTATCTCCAAATCCCTACCTTCGTTTTTCAGGGGAATGCTTGATTATTCGGGATCGAATGTAGAAACATATTTATGCATAGACAATGGAGTTAGTCGATTGAATGCAGTTACAAATCACTAAACGGTGGCTCTAACCTCTGAGTAACTGTAAACTGCGAGCCGACTCAGACAATTATATAATTCTAGTTGTCCAATTTCACTAAATTAGAGCGAAATGCAATTTGTGAAATGTTTTTATGCTCTAATTCTAATTCTAATCTAACTTGTTAATTTTTTTGTGCTCTAATTTTAGTTTTGGTTTCCTAAAAATGCCTATTTGTCCGCGGCTTTTTGCTACCAAGAAACCATCGCATTACTTACCCCGCCCGTACAATCATAATAGTTATTGTGACGAATAATAATAGCCATACTGGTATAGTAGCTTGTAGTCTGCGAACAACATTTTAGTTGCGATCACGTTTTTAAAACTTTATGTTAGTACAACGCCGTGCTCACTTGCGTGGGCGAGGGACATGGTTATACCACAAAAGAAGTAATTTTAATAAAGAAGTACAAATACAATTGAAATATTATGATTATCAACTTCATTTTATTTTCAACTATGAGCTGTTTACGATGCCTGATCACGTTTTTCAACGACTAATGAATTGATATTGCGACTAGCCAGACATGAAACTAGCTGAAAGAGTATTTCACCCTAAATATTGATCTTGTGGGAAAGTCCTAGATCATTTTCTAAGCTTATTGGTCTTGGTAGTGCTTGGGCCATTGCACGTCAAGACAATATGCTCCTATCAGCTGACTCTCCATCGATGTAATGCTGTTGCCATCGCCGAATCCGTTTCAGCTAGTGAGGAACAGTGTTGTTGGGCACAGGCATAGCTAATTTTGAAACAACTAAAATAATTTGAAACTGAAACCAATTTCAGCATTTCAAAATCTTTACTTCGCGTTCTTCTAAAATCACAAATCAGCTGGCCGACCGTATGTGGCCCGCGTGTTGGTGACCCCTGGCATAGTACAAAACGATCCAAGCAGCTTGTTGTACAGACGTGAATCATTCTCATACTTACGGGAATTCACTGTGATTTGATATGAACTGGACTTTATTTTTGCTGTATTATTATTTCTCATTCACAATCTCATTCAATTTCCAAGTTTTTGCGAATTCAGTAATTTAACTTCTAATTCTAATCTAATTATAATAAAATGTGTAGCTGTAATTCTAATTTTATTCTAATTTGGAAAAATCGTGCAGCTCTAATTCTAATTCCAATCTAATTTGAAAAACAACTGTGCAGCTCTAGTTCTAATTCTAATCTAATTTGGAATAGCCGAAAATTTTCTAGTTGTCCAAGTCTGACTGCCAGTATGATTACTTCGTTTAGTCGTGAATCGTGATGCGGCGACATTGACCCAGCGTTTTCATTATGACGGCAACAAGATATTTAACCTACTTACTACAAATTCGGGGATTGAAGGACGTATTTTAACCCAATCAACAACAACTCACATTTGATGAATTATTGATAAAAGGGAGTGACGCTTTTCGGCTGTAAGTTCAGGTGCGTCACGGACTAGAATGTGCGGTATACCAAATTAGGGACAATTATTTATACAAAAGTTTCGAGAGAAACTATTGGGACATTGTGTGGGCCAGGACAGATTTACAAATATGTACCACACGAGATAAAGAACTATGCAACAGGGGATTGTTGTTGTTGTTGTTTATTAAAAGAAAAGTTTGGCGCTTATCACCTGTTGGTCTTTTGCACCATGATCACGTGCAACAGGGGATAGCATTCCGGGGACGATCAGTAAATTTCCGAGTGTTGCGGTGTTTTTGAGCTCATGCGCCTTGTCGAATAAAAACGTTTTATGAAAATCTATCAATGACAGTGCAGCAAAAAAGTTCCACCGTTTCAGGAACTGTGAAATGTTCGCATAGACATTTGATGGACTGAATGGATTTGTGAATCCGAGAACCTTCTGAGTCAGAAGTTATAATATAGCAATGCGAACATAGATATTTGCATTATATTCTTTGAGCACAATATAAGTCACATATGAGTCATATGATATGACAGTTTCGCATTGGCATTTCATCTTTATGAGTAACTACCTTTTGGTTCATTCTTTCAGAAACTCAGAAAACTGGGCTGATTGTCACTGTAACTTTCAGAAACTATCACCGACTAATAGTAGGGGTTTATAACCAGGGGTCCATGAGCCCCTTCGGGGTACAAAGCACCAAAGTAGGGGGTACACGATGCAGTGTGAAATTATACGCTATTGATCAGGGTTGTAATGACTCGAGTCACGATTTTCTGATGACTCGACTTGACCCCAGTCATTTTCTGAAAATACGGAAATGACTCGACTCGACTCGAGTCAGTCTGTGTATTGACTCGAGTCATTGCGCATGACTTGAACC
>KE606486.1:0-10920 GCA_000444245.1 Botryllus schlosseri
GTAAAGGTACAGATGAGATCAGCCGTATCGCACGGTTTTGCAGGGTTCGAATTCTGCACAAAAATGTTGTGCATGCATTTCCCCATACTACGATTCCATATTGCAGATGAGAGTGGAAAAGAGAGAAGTAGATGGTTCGTAGCACTGATCTGGAAACCAAAGATTGGAGACGGGTCATTATTCCCACACACCGAGCTAGTTTTGATATTGTGCAATGTGCATTCAATATGCTGCTTCCAGGACAATTTGGAATCAATGGTGACGCCGAGATATTTTGCTGAGTCACATATTGAGATTTGTTTATGATTGATGTTCACAGTGAAATTATGACTGGCATTATTTAAAACGAGCATCTCGGTCTTATCCCTGCATTCAAACTTAGTTGGTATAATGATTTCTCTAAATGATGCTATTTCGTGACCTCCTATCTGCTATGTCAAAAGATATTGAAATCGCCCAAACTTACTAAACTAAAAGACGCACACGATTTCAAATTGATGTTTCTTTACGTGGCTAATAATTTTTCTCTGCGGAATGGCATTTGTCTAGTGGAGTTCAGATCGCCAGGACAGGCACATTCGGCGCCTGCCATTTAGGCGCTCATGGACATTTAAACATATATATATTGTATATATCGGAAGTTTTCGGTCAGCACAATGGCAGTCCTTGTCGGCCAAGGCCTTTTCGCTGCTGATCGTTCTGGCGCACTTCTCGGAGTCGCATGTTACATGGCCTATAACTTCATATGTCTTGGTGCGTCGTGGCGCGGTAATGGCCGACGCCTTAGACCCCATTTCTATAAATTATGCGTACTTTTTGTTGGGGGAAGGGTACCCAATAACCAAAATATCTGTCAACAGTTGCAGAAATTTCCAAAGATATACTTCATAATTTATGTTAATTCACGAAATAATATTGAGCCCCCGTCGAGCTCGGCCATCCCAATTGGGGGGTTAGGGTGCGACAGTTATGGTCCTGGCAACACCAATGGGTTAAGGGTTCGAGTCCGACTGAGGTCGCCTCTAAAATCCCTACGCTGATTTATCTATGCTCATCTCCGCCATCTCCCCATTGCATGCCATTATTAAAAGCGCTAAATAAACTTTGAAACAAATTGACAAGTTTGTGTTCGTGAAATCAAGTTCATGTGTCAATTCAAATTTATTAAAATCAATCATTTTGGAATACGCTTGGATAGTCAAATTTATTATATGTGTGTACTTTTAGCCCTTATTATTCAGTTTCACTACTTGAAACCAGGAACGCAACTGCCGCACCCCAAACTCGCCAATTGAGGGGGGCGAGCTCGAAGGAGGCCCAAAATTATTTCGTGAATTAGCATAAATTATAGAGTATTTTTTGAAAATTTATGCAACCTTTACAAAAAAAATTTCACGCCTTGCGCGATTTCATGTTGCCAAATATCTTGATTATTGGGTAGGGATAGTTAGGGATGGTTTGAACGTGAGGTTCACGTTCCCGTTCTGTGTGTGAACCTCATAAATTTAGAGGTTCATGTTCACAAACGAACCTCGGTAGGTTCTCCAATGTGAACCTTGATCTTATAGTACAATTTTCACGTCATTATAACATCTTTGGTTGAAATGTATTGCATTGCAAGTGAGAGCCACTATATGCACGGCGCTGGCAGCATAAAAAATCAACACTAAACGAGCATACACCTTGACAATCTCAAACATTTTACCAGCTTTGTTACAAAAGTTTGCTCGAAATAGCCAGCGCTGTGTTTGTGAATATTTAGGGAAAAGTAGTAGGAAAATACAGTATAATTACTAATCAATTCGCAAGTTTCGTGCAAGAGGTCCAGCAAGGCGAATATTCTTTTTCGCTCTCCCCCTTTTTTGATTGCCGCACAAAGGGTCATAAAAGTATTGCTGCAAAAATTGTGAATCAGCTGATTCTTTTATTATCTATTATATTGACCTTATATATGCGGAGGATGGATCAGTGAAATACCACCAAATTCTTCAGTTATGAACCATTAAAGATGAGAAGATTTGCTGCAACAGTTTCAACGCGGCTTTGCGATTCCTGGTACTGACCAGTGACCACGGTTCTCAGCCTTTATTGCTAAGACCAAGTGTAGCAACCTGAGCAACCACCACCATATGTGGTTACAAGACTGCGTGTTTGTTCAACGTTTCGGAATGCCAATAATCGCGCAAGCAATATCCATTTTGCATTAAATATTCTATACGAGGTGTTTTAGCATTTTCTATACCTTCCAATGCCTTGTTGTTTGCAGATCTGTATGACTTAACGGGTGGTATGGGTCTGCAGACGGCAATGAAGAATTTAATGACATGGGACGAAACGCGGAGATACGGTAAATTTATCAAGAAGCGTGCACTTGAACAGTTCTTGGAGATATACAACAGGATGAAGTTGAGACCACCGGATGACCTGAAATACGGGGATGAGGCAGGGAAATATATTCATATTTTACATTGCATACAGTATAGAGTGATTTATTAACAAAGATAAGATAAGTTGTGTATTGCATGTATCTTCGTATTGTAGCATCGAGGAATTGCTGTCATATAAGTGAAGGTAACTGAATATTAAATACTTCAACTGTAACAGGAATAAGTAGAAAATTAATAATTGCCAAGACATACGCCTGTTACATGCATTCCGTAATGAAAATCACCGGAATGAATGTCGTAAAGAAGGCAATAAGTAGAAATGGGCGAAACGAGTCACTGATTCGAAATCGGTTCAAATCATTCTTGCGGTCGTCAAATTATAGATCCCTATATTGAGGGATGGCGCTGGCTAGCAATCAAGCATAGAACTAAGCGCACCCTTCACGCGGTTATTCAAGCCACCGGTATTTTGAAGTTATATTCGCATTCATTTCAGTATACTGGAAAAATGTGATTTGATTCGATTAGGTCGTGGATATTGGATCCAGATTCGATTTTGCCTGTCACCATAGTGATAAGCCTCGGTTTAAATTTGATGCCAGGTTGTCATCACTATGCATTGCCACTCACTGTAGGCCGGATTTGATTTGACATTTGACCATAAACCGTCATTTAGATGGAATACATGTTGATCGAATTCGACAATGTTAAGCGCGCCGCG
Organism: Botryllus schlosseri; assembly: GCA_000444245.1. Taxonomy (NCBI): domain Eukaryota; kingdom Metazoa; phylum Chordata; class Ascidiacea; order Stolidobranchia; family Styelidae; genus Botryllus; species Botryllus schlosseri. Next base: position 3,109 of record KE606486.1, read on the forward strand.
CGCTTACTGCTGACAGGAAACCGACTCTGTGAAAAACTGAATCGAACACGCAAGAACGAGAAGTAGACCTAAACATAAAAATATATTCAGGCTGTACAACAGAGCACATTTTTTTTTATTGTATTTCATTGCAGAGAGCTCGTGGGAAACTGGACACTTGAGTATTCGACGTTCATGATCGAAAGTACTCCGGCCACGCCTTTCGAAGGCCTGGCAGGACTTGGTGATGTAGAGAGGACCATGAATGCGAGGTACTTTGCATTGATACCAACGTATGTAGATTGCCGATTAGTGGTTCTCAACCTTTCTGCATTCGCTTTTGGTCCGTCAAGCCGCCGCAGACAACGCGAATTAGTTTGGGAAGTGAAATGGTCATACAAAATTACAAACTGGACTGATGACTGATCTGCTATTCTCAAATCTCAAAAATAACCCGAACTATCTCTTGCTCCACTGATCTCAACAAAAAACTTCATTCATATTCCACTCCATCGCGACAGTCTCGGAATACAATTCGCCGGTACGGACGATAATTCAAATTTCAAGTGTGCAACGGTAAACAACATCCGATGACTTATTATATCACAATCACTCCACGCTCAAGTGCTTACGAACCTGGAAAAGCCAGGCAGAAGAAACGTCACGTTGAAGCAGCGTGATAATCAAGCGCAATTTGATTGGTTAATTACGCTGACACCAATTTCGCTGGCCGACCGATGGAAATAAGAACAAACGATCTTCTGAATTCGAGGGCGATCAGTTTTTGTACATCAAAGGTGCCGCCTCACTGTAGTGTCAAGACGGTTGCGTTCGCTTCTCTCCTGCACTTTCTTCGCCTGTTTCGGCATTGAATGCACACACTTTTGTTGACTGGGATGGTGCTAGAATATGTTTTCATAATTTGCACTTATTTGTAGTGTAATCAGTTATTTTGCATTAGCCTCGAAGATGCATCTTTCGAGTTCAAAAGTAGCTACTTTCGATTAACTGCTAAAAATATGTGACACTCCGACCGGATCTACTTTTTGAAACTACCACTTGATTAATTCTCAGACCTCATTTTCTATTCCCACTTCAAGCATAGCGTTGTCACGTCTTGGAAATCACTAGCTCTACTCGCAATTGCGTATAAATTTACGACATGATTTTCCCGACCTTCGTACATCACAAATTCGGTTATTATCATTCATATTGAAAAATTAGAGGTTACGCGGACCCCCTGAAAATGTTTCTCGAATCCCCAATCTAGAACCATTGTTTCGATAACTTGCTGAAATTTTTGCAAACGAGTATTTTTAATATTTTTCTTTTCTCAAAGGCATTATGCCTTGGATTTATTACATCCATTTAAATGGGTATAAACTAGTGCTGCGTCCATGAGGTTTCTCGAGGGAAACATTTTGTGCTCGCGTCTGATGTATGTCGTCTTTTTCTAATTACAGGAGACAGGAGGGTCAGGCAAGGATGGAGGGGAATGAAAAACTTGTTACGGTGTCGTCATTTCCAAGGTAACACAACATGTAATAATAGCCTATCTATGTACCAGCCCAGCGTACCCATCGCAATTCATGGCGTCTCACTGAAACCGTGAGCGTGACGAGGCGATATTTATTCGTGGTTTCACAATTCATTCTATCAAACTTCGGACAAATATTCTGTAGCTAACATATTTGGATTATATCTAACTTTTAAACAAACTCTTGCCGGTACAGAACTCTAATGGAATACTATTGAAATCGAATCTTTTAGACTGACATTCGTCAGGGGTAATCGAGACCGCAACGACTGATTTCGAGTCGTCGAAAAAGGCCGTTCATCTGTTCATTTGTATGCCACGGAGTTGACTTTTATCAAACTACACCAACCTACTTTGTGCCAAAATATAGTCAATTGAACTTGAGCGATCTCTTCGCCTCCGTTTGTCGAAATTTCATCCGGCGACGTCATATGATTTGGAGAAACGATCGTTGCTAAGCAATGTTCTTTCCAATTCTCTAGCATAGTTGCAGACGATGACCCCTGACGAGTGGTCAGCCGAAAATAATGGGTTTATTTGATGAATATGCAATTCAATCCAACTCTTACGATCATGTGCCGTTTGCCGCTAACGTCCTACATTCCTGATTCATTCGTGTTGTGCCACAATCTCGTGATGTTTTGAATAGATGAAATTGATGATAATTCGAATGATAAATAGTATGTTGGATTGCGAACTAAGCGGGAGACAGGGAATACGCTACTCGTTATTGTAACGACAAGGGATGGTGTGAACATGAGGTTCACGTTCGCGTTGTGAGCATGAACCTCAGAAATTTAGAGGTTCACGTTCACAAAAGAACCTTGTTAGGTTCTGCACTGTGAACCCTTTCATATAGTACAATTTTCACTTCAATATAACATGTTTGGTTGAAATTTATTGCATTTCAACTGCATAAAAAAGTCAACACTGAACGAGCATGCACCTTGACAATCTCAAAAATTTTACTTGCTTTGTTAAAAAAGTTTGCTCGAATATCTAGTAACTCTCTGCCGTGAGCTTGACCCGCAATCACACAACATCAAGAGCGAAATACGCTAAATGTAGGTAGTCAGCGAATGGTGCTTATTCAACGAATCAATGAAATTGATATCGTTGTCTGATGTAAAAAATCTAGCGGACGTTCGGGGTCAATCTAGATTTCATATGTTTATTGTATCATAAAAAAACAAATCCGAACGATTGGAATGTTGATTACTGATGTATAACTTGTTGATGGGGTAATATCAGTAGCAAGCAGTGACACCCGTTTTACACTCTGCTCAATATTGACGTAGCAATACTCAGACGCCGAATGCATTGTCCTTCTGGCCTAGACCGTCAAAGCTTATATTCCCTTGCAAGTCCTCATCGAAATTGTTGGCAAAGTGACGGAAGATATTGATCTTATGGGATTAATATATCATTTGATTGCCTCAGTTGATACATTTGGTGACGTTTGAGACGTCAATATGTACTTCAGCATTGTGGCATTACGTGGCCCGAGTCGTCGCTAGGTATCGTGTACAAATAGATGGCTATCACTTCGCTGAAATGTAGGGTTGGAATTGACAATATGATGTCACGTGACGTCACGAGGTTCACGTTCGCGTTCACACAGAACCTTGTAAAAAGGTTCACATTCACCCGAACCTGAACCTTTCAGAGGTTCACACCATCCCTAGCAACGACACTATATACAGCTGCGTTTTCCCAGTATATCGCACTCAAAACCTGCCACACCAGATTTTGCGTGGCCTGTATTCTAACGTGACGCTCATACACGCCAAACTCCGCTATCGGTGGATGAGTCAGACGCTAATCACCAAGCATACACTCGACCGCAGCGCGTCCTGTGGTGTGTGACGGTGGCATCTGAACGGGTTTGGCCCTGTCTCTGAAATGTAGAATGCTTGTCGCCACAGGCTTGGATGCGATGGAGCGCTAGCAGATTCTCAAGACCTTCCGCTGAATGGTTCTCTGATGGATTCAAGCTTTCTTCCTGATTTCGCAGTCACCCTAACACCCAGATTCGAGTGAGACGAAAAAAGCTATCCCAAGTTTCCATACTAGCACGCTATAGATTTTGAAACTTTTATAGAGCCATGACAAGAAATGCAAATTTGAGACGGGGCAGAAAAATTTCGATCAATGTTCCAGGTATGAATTCATATAAAATTCAACGTGAATTGCAGTATATGAGGTCAATCCACGATCAAGACGTACAGAATTTAAGGGATGTGCAATGTGCATGTGCATTGTGCAGTTGTGCACTGTGCAGTGCAGCCTACAGTCGTGCGGAGTAAATTGTGATCCCGCGAAAGTGTCAATGTAGTAGTAATGTAGTAGCAATGTAGTAGCAATGTAGTAATGTGCGTCTCACGAAATGAGTTTAATTCGCCTATTAGACTGGTATGTGAAAGTAATTAAAATGCCATTTGGGCTGTTACGTGCTCCACCGTAGTGGAACTCAATTTTCGACATCTGTTGCACAACACATGCTCTAGCAAAGTATAGTCTTTGAGCAGGGGCGTCAGAGCTAAACCTGGTCTCGCAAAACTGTGGCGAGATAGCGCAGTGGTATAATCCGCGGCTGCAACACCAATGGGTGCGGGTTCGAGTCCGACCAAGGTCGACTTCAGAATTCCGATACCTAAGTGTTGGAGGTTTACCTAGGCTCCTCCTCGCCACCTCGTCTTACAAAAAGCCTAGAGGTGGGCCGTGCTATAAGTCGGCAGTTACGGAAAATAATGAAGAATATCGGCCTGGTGTAAATGACCATAGTAGTTGAGAAACACCATGAATACCACAAAACAAACAAACACACTAAAAGACATATATGCAGTTTCGACCAACATGCGAATCCACAAAGTGCGATAGTAAGTATTTCTTTTAGTCTGCTACGTTTTGGCCACAACAATATCTTTTGATTTTATAACAGACCGAAGGTCACGAATTAACAAAATACCCTAAAGTAATTATTACAAGATACCAGATGTTAAAATTATGAATTACGTGCTCCCAGTTCTTCAGGTAAATCTGACCATCGGGGGCTGAGAGAGGATTAAAAATGAATAGCAATATAATGCAAATACCAATGTTATTGACGAAATTAAATCTTCAACTAGAAAATTAACTACCCTATGGGGGCCCAAGACCAACGTTTGGAGTGGGGGACGATTTGCTGTTTTTGTCCTGATTCTAGCTACAAGCACCGCTAACATTGTAAGCCGATGGCTATGGCGGCAGGTCCAAATGTTGAGTAAAGAATTGTGAAATAACGATTGGCGCCCGTTTCAAGCAGAATCATATGAGAATAAGCGAAAGTGAACATAAAATTCTGCCTTCAACTTAATACAAATAATGTAATGCAAGCGGCCACTACGAGAAACGGCTCGGTTGTGACATATATCAACTGCTGTCGATTTTTAATGCTTCGTCATGGAAACCGTAATGTTTTATTTGACGAGTAGGCAACAAAATTCCAAACCTTTGTCCGGTGTACGTTCGTACTACATAGGCCTACTGCTCGCCAACAGCAACGATCAAACTGCGTTTACCTAAGCAAAACCAAACATCAATACAAAAGTTACCATTTTAAACTAGGCAGAGTGGTGATTAATTATCCTGCTGCGAAGTAGTGGCGTCTGGAATGTGTTAATACCCTGATATACAGCACGGTGAGTGTTCTTACAATCACACCAATGTACATCGAATATCTATTCACTATGTGTGGATAGCTGGCTGCTGGCTGGATACTTCTTACACAATGACGAGCAAAGCTAATAGGCCACTTCTGACGTAATAATGATCAGTGGCATTTGAAAATCTGACGTTAGTGCTATCAGATCACTAACTGGTATAATGCCTCTTCCTTGTTCACGAAAGTTCAGTTTATGTCATAGTCTTGTAGAAATATAAAGTAATCGCTCTTTCACAAAGAAATCGATTAAATATGGGAAGTAGTCGATTACGATTACGATTACTTTGGAATTTTCTCGAATGTAATCGATTGCGATTACGATTACTTGAAAATGCTGTAATCGTCGTAATCGATTACGATTACTAATCGCGATTACCCCATGTCTGGGTGAATGACTGCATAATTTCTATAATTTCGATGCTTCATTTTTAATCATCTCTACCTCTGCTCTGTAACCCTTGCCAATTCTTCATCTACTGCAATTCTGTAATCTGACTTCTACATGTATTGCATAGGAATAACAATTTGACTGTATTACTGAAATTTTAAAAATTTACTCCAATCTCGCCATTTTCCTTTGTGTGCAGGTTGCTCCCCGGATTATGTGTGTATTTACCAGTTCTACTGTGAATTAAGGATATAATAATCACTACCCTTTCAGCTTCCGATTCACAAACGCTTCCGCAGCAAACCAATTCCGGCATTAGGGAATTCACGAAGGGTTCGGAATAGTTAACGGCGAATGCAAGACTTAACAATAACCTATTTAGCATGTCGTTATTTAGTGAACTAAGGTAATGGTTGCTGCCACTCAAAAGATATCGGAATCGCTCGTACGTACCAGACCAACCCGAAGGCTTAACTCCTTTCGAGAGATGCAGGCTATTGCAAATTCGTATTTCGTAACATGCCGCAATATTTTTCTTCGTGGGCCGCATTTTTACTACGAGGCTCAGATGCAAGGACAGGATTATTCATTGCCGGGCATTCAGCACTACATTCCCAAATACATCAGCCCTATGCCCTCTTTGATGTAGCAAATCGACAGACACGAAACAGATCGATGCGGAAGGTCAGGTATTTAAGACTGAGGGGACACAAAGCCTATGCTTACTAAAACATATCAAGTTTGCTTTGGAATATATTTTAACCCAAAACTTTTCTATTCCACAAATTATTTACTTCGAGGTCGTGTAATTTTCGGTAGGTCCCAGCAAACACGAAACAGCCCATTGAGGTTAAAAAACGTTTTTATTTGGTTCATATTAAAGACTAGCAGGATAGTTTTAAGTCGGTTTTTGTGTCGACGCGTTTTAACGCGTTCTTCACGCAAATCGGGATCGTTAATAAAACGTAGATAAAACTGTGTATCTACAATGCTTTAGAACGTACAATCGATGGTCAGAAAAACATCCTGAGATACTAACATCCCTGTATTCCCATATTTAGGCATACCTGAGGGTGGCTGCGGACACATACACGTATCACAGTACACATTGCCTTTGATGAACTTATAATTCATACAGAAAACAGTGTCAACGAAACTCAAAGAAAATAATTCAGAACGAAACGATGTCAAAGAAGCGAATGAAAAAATAATCAAGCCAACTGATTATGTGTCTTCTTCATCTTCTGATGACGAGGACAAGACGCTGCTTTCTGCCTTTTTCCCATAGAACCCTACAGAGAAACAACAACATTGAATGTTAAAGACATGCTCGATCCTGTTTAGATAGCTCTTAGTACTACGCAGTGTTGGGATGACTCGAGTCACTTTACAAAAATGACTTGACTCGACTTGGCGCTCGAGATATATGGATTGACTCGTGACTCGGACTAAAATTCACGAGTCAATTTCAAGTAATCAAGTAAACGGTGTCAATTAAATCACCCTATATCTTATGTACGTTCGGATTTTTTGCGATATGCCGGTATCACTTGTGAGAGCAAACAGCCATTCACTGATCGCACCTTTCACTGATCCTGTTGTTACATCATAATTTAATTGACCGCAAACGAAACGGTCACAGCTTATGCTTGCGTTGTCGTCGTAGTAGTAGTTTATTCTGTTAGCAAGGTATCTTTGTTTCTCAGACAGCACAGTGGTTAAATTGCGCGGTGCTATCTTTTACCAACTCTCCTGTATAGTTTAAATCGAACGAATATTGTCTATGCGTCCCTATTCTCACGGAAGGGTAGTATATTGTCCCTTATCAATTTATTGCAACTTCTCGAGGCTTCGTATTCGATCCTCTATTTCGGCTGATAATAGAACGTAGCGTGTAGCTATAAAGTTACTCACATATGCTATTAGCAGTTCTACGTGTGAGTGATAAAACGCCTTTTGCATTTGTATTTAACTTTATATTATTTGATTGAAGATAAATGACCGATTAATCCGTCTTTTACCCAGCAAAATGGAATGCGAGAACGTGTCGTCCGACATCCGATTTCGCGCCTGCACTCGCGAAGAGATCGTCGGCGATGAAACCTTTGCAAAAAGTGATAGACGCGCTTTCACTGAACTCTTCGATATTGATATGTCCAAGCGTTGATTAATCATGTCCTGGTCAAATAAGCCCAGCGGTATACA
>ATSW01016887.1:0-10370 GCA_000444245.1 Botryllus schlosseri
TGCCTTGGCAGTCTAAGTCATCGTGCCATGTAACGGGTTAAGAAATGACCCGGAGCCGCGACAGCTGCAGCCGGATGTATTTCTGGAAATTTAAATAAATTGCAGCTCCATTACGGTGGCGTTCTGAAGAAAACGGCTGCGCCAAATTTTTTTTTTCGTTTTGCCCTTCAATTTGAGACCACATCATTTTTTGAGTGCAGTGCCCCTTTAAGAAGCGAAGACGTGCGGTAACAGAAGCTAGAGCGGAACGGGGCGTTATGGAAAAATCATTTAAATGCAGCTCCATTACGGTTATATCCGAAGAAAATACCTGTGGCCAATTTTTTTTTACCGATTTCATCTTCAATTTAAGGCCACATCATGTTTAAAGCACAATGCCGCTTTATCGATCAAATTGAATCCGAAATGTAGGATTCGGCGACAGCGTCCTGGCGCTAAATAACTAGTGAAAGACATATATGTTATCACAATATCTAAGTGAAGTACCTCTTCTTTAAGTTTTAGTTTATGGGGCGGCGCTAAGCAAAGTACGGTTAGCTTCGGGGACCGTCAGTATGAAAGATTGAGAACCACTGATTCAAAATGTATGGGCCTGTACTTGTCATGTTTATTAAACCCTGGGCCGTGCTACACGTTGGCAGCTACGTACTCCTAATAAAGAATATCGGTCTGGTGTAGATGATCATTGCAGTCGAAAAACATGAATAGTACAATCAACAACAACACTCCCGGATGTCGATGTTATAGGGGTTACTCACACTTTATGCTGACTTCCCAATATAAATATAGCTACAGCTTTTGTCATCACGTATGTTATGTAAACTATGATACCAGAGTGTTTCCAAGAGTGAGTAATTCCCACACATCGTCTACATCGGCATCTGAAAAGGAACTGTTTCTTATTTGCAGCTCATTTCAAGTGGCGTTCTTCTAAGTGGCTGTCAATGAACACGCTGATGTTGGACGAAAACCGCGTAGTGTGTGACGCGAATGAACCTCCAATTATCAAGATGTTCGAGGGTCTAGGTATGTTTGTACCAGAGTTGGGTTAACTCAAGTCCACTTCTGCACATGAATTGACTTGACTTAAGTTATTTTTCTAAATTGTATAGCGTAGCGGTCGATGCAACGACTTGTTGCAAGATGCGCTGGTATGATGCTCGACTGGAGTCGATGGCACTGTTCCTGTTTTACGCACCAGTCGACTTACTAGTGACCGCTCTGAGCTCTCTTGTGATCCTGATCACACTCAGCGATCCAGATCTAAGAAGCATCTTTTAATAGCACAGAAGAGACGAAAAGTAATAAGTAGTGGTCCGAAACTTGTAAATTTACCAGGTTCAAATAATGCTGCGGTATATTATTATATATAAAAATGAAGTAAAATGAGACCGATTGTCTATCCTACGAACCCACGATTGAAGTGCGAGCACGCCCTCTACACTTGTCGAGCTCTAAAAGCTCATATTCAGCAGACTGCTTTGGAAATTGAGGTCATGTTGCGGGGTGCATGACATAATTGGCACCATCCTATGACAATTACCAAATGACTTGACTTGACTCGGCGTTTCAGAAATGTGGAATAAGCTAATGTGTGCATTCGATGTAACTCTGGGAGTAATACAATCTGATACAAGAGTTGTAGCTCTAAGCCCTCGCAAACATAGAGAAATCTTGGTTGAATTGGAATTTTTATACCTCCCAAAATCACGAAATTTGTCAATATCTCCTAAAATGACTCGTGAGGTGACTCGAAAGGCAATTTTTAGGTCAATTTCAATTCATGGAGTAATCAGTGTCGACTAAATGGCTACACCTGTTCATTATAACCTACATTGTACAAGTCCGCGATATGCTGGCGTGACCTGTGAGTGCAAGAAGTCATCCAATGACTTTCCAACTGTGCGTGCGGCCAGATTTACAGAGCCTCCATTATAATATCACAAGTGAATAGACCGCAAACGAAGTGACCACAATGCGGGCATCTGAAGCGATCATTATTCTTTTCCTAAGCCTAACCATACACACACACATACTCATTTAATAATTCAGGAATCCAAACTATCAAGGTGGATATTAGCTCCGCAAATCAATTGGGAGGAGGCTTCCATTGTTGGACTTGTGACATAAGAAGAAAAGGAGCTCTGAAATCGTATTTCTAAAATGCAAAACATTTAGAGTCCCGGCCCGACGGTGGAACACTATTTAACTTTTCCGTGTCCAACACCATAGTTGTCAATAAACAGATGAATTGGGAATTTGCTTGCGTTTCCATAGTTTCAGAGAAGATGAAGCACGATATTTCGCAGCTATGTGCCGTCTCGTAAGTTAGTAGTTATAATAACATGCTTCACGTCGTTAGATCCGAGGTTCGGCGAATTGGCTTCCGGGTTGCGGCGATTTAGGTCACCTAAATCATATATCATTCGTGACGTCACGCTCTACTTTTCAATCACTAGCCACGACTGAGCACGCCATGGTCAATCAATCAATCGATCAACGGACACAAATATCATCCAGCGAGGTCTCTTAAACGCAGTCCTAAATGCTTTTACAGCGAGTATGAAGTTACTGGCACTTAATGCACCACAACTAGACGCTTGGGATAGGAAATGCCATGTTATATTCTCCTTGATTGTGTGTGTTTGAATGAAATTTTTTGACGTAGCAAAGTTTGGTTCTTTTGTTTTGTTATATAAATTGATCTCTTCTATGATCCAAATGACAATTTATGATTTTTAGTGTACGGCTCCAGACCATAGGCCTACATCAAGTCAAAGGTCAATAATTTTCACTTTAATCACTCAAGTACATAACAATTTTTCAAGAGCCTCCCACTCAATATTGCATATTTCATTTTTTAATGAATGGTGTTATATGGAAGCTACTGTAACATATGATGCTGAAATAATGATATTAAGGTAATATTTATGCTCCCGAAATTGTGAAAACAATTGCATATTTCATCAGAATAGCATTTAGATGATTTTGTGAAAATGAGGCTATGTTAGAGATTCTGGTTATTGAGTGCCACAAGGCAAATTCCAGAGCTCAATTTGCATATTAAACGTATATTTTGCTCTACGCAGTTTCGTTAGAATTTGTGGAAACAAATTAATGAAATGGTTCAGTTACGGAGCTGCAGTATCCGGTGTTCTTAAGAGAAAACAAGTCTTATGTCTGCAGATTGTTAGCCAGGTCAAGTGCGAACATGAATCGTGTTGAATTTCTGCTCCGTACGCCATATATGCAGTTTCCTTTAGAGCAATAATTAGAGGTAAAGAGACTCGGTCCTTAGCCTAGAAATTGTCCAATGTCCAATGTCCATTGATCTAATGGTACGCTGGAGGAAAGCGCACTCTTACTTTTTTCCCAACGTATTTCGATAAAAATGAATAGCTGAGGTATAGGCTAAGCGTTAAAATATGCAGGTATGAACTCGTACTGTACTTCATATTTTCTTGCGGATAATTTGAACAGTGTCAACTCGAAAAGCGTCGGGTTTTAATATATTTCTGTCATGAATGGGTTTTTAAATTTGAAATGCGTGAGCCTAGTTAACCATGCCTATACTCAGGGTTGCCATCGATATGGACGTAAAAATAAGGACAGTCGAAAGATTAGATTAGCATTAAAAAGCGTTTTTGTACATACTTTGTATTTATACGAGCTATGGCATATCACATTACATACTTTTTACCAGAAAAAATCTGCTCAAGCAACTCCTTGTTAACGAAAAATGGTTCATGGATCGTACGCACGACAGCTCAGGTCTAGGTTTATATTTACTTGAAACTGGGATTTGACTGTCATTTCACAAGTCTGTTTCTTTCCTTGGTCCACTTCGCCGAAACAAGAGAGAACATTCTTTAACTTCAGCACTAGCCTAATGGAAAGAGTGACTTCTCATGACTTTAATTGTTACGGGCACCCTTTGCTACATTTGCTTTATTTGGTATCTGGATTATACATGCGAGGTAAGTAGGTTACGTAATCGCGGCACATTATTGAGCAGGCTTCAAAGTAAAGGAATCTGTGGTTCATTTTTTACAGCCTGTGGTTTTAATCCACGCATCAACAGTCAAAAGTAGGTTTTATGTTTCGAATACGAAGCAAGTTTTCGCAGGCCGCACTTTGCCCAGGTCTGATATTATCAGTATCTCGTCTCTTACGTACAGCACGAATGGGTTATGATTGCGGCATCGTATTAAGAAGCTCCCTTCGCGACAACTATTTTCTGATTATATCGACGAGGTCTCGTGGATTCGCCTAATTACTAGTTACAAATTACTGGGGCGTTTGAGCATTTTGTACGAGGTGGCCGCCACCTCGTAAATATAGTGACGAGGTGGCGAACGTAACCTCGCATATTGGCGTCTATTGATAAAAACTGATTGACTGTTCCGTGTGCACTGCTAAAGTGACGTCCGCTGTGTTAACTTGGTAGGCTACAGCTGAAACTGCTATACCCCCACTGCCCTAGTAGTCCTATAGAATTTTCGGTCAACCTAGAAAAAATTCTTATAAAGACGTATAATATACTGTTGGAAAGATAATTTTATCACCTTTTCAATGATGGGTTTTGTCATTTTTTTACCTTGGGAAAGAAAGTTATGACCAAAAACGTGCCAGGGGGTAAAACACTATTTCGCCTAATATTAAAATAGAATTATAAGCTAAAATACGATACCTTCGTAACAGAATACAACACCATGAATTGGAATATGACTCTCATCAAAGCAAACTAACAATCGAACAGGGTAAATGAAACATAACTTTATTAGGGGGTATTTATCATACGTTAAGGGGGCAAAAGTTGACCGAGACGGAGATAACACTGTTTACAAATTTCGAAATAAATTGCGTCAAAAATTTTAATGATTGATTTTAGGCTAATTTATGGTTGCTGAATTCGATTCTGTGCTAACAATGTCTCCATCACGTCAGATTTTTTCCGTATTAAAGTTTCTCATTTTCATAAATTAATCAAATTTTAGCTTTCGTTAGTGACATCACGGTTAGCGTACAATAGCAACAGATCAAATATTGTTATTGAAATCACCTATCATGAAACCTGGGTTGTTGTATTACAGAATGAGTTAGTTTTCGGTGAACTTAAATACAGTGATTCTCTATCATCGTTTAATCAGAAGCTCTTTTCCGTCCATAAAATTACAATGATCAACAAATTCAAAAAACCACACCAAATACCATACTGGAACAGAGGCAGAGATGTTTTTAAATGGATATCGAGGCTTTTTGTTTGTGTTTTGCAATATTAAACGCCAGTTCTATTTACAAAAAGCTTAACATTTTTGGCGGTTTCTGATTTGCCGTAATATTTTACTATGAACTTGAGCAGTGGTTCTCAACCTTTTTGTATTCGCCGACCCCTTTTGGACCGTCACGGACCCTCGCGGACCCCCCTCCCCCCGAAGTTTCAGTTCAAATTTAGCTCAATTATCGTACAATCGTCATTTGTCTTGTGCAAATGATAACTGTGGGCTAGTGATAAACAGCAACAAAATTACTTTTCTTGAAAATAACAGCATTCTATTTATGTAGAAATTGGGTTGGCTTTTATTATTTCAAAGCTGTACCTGCATATTTTGAAATACGTGGTCGTGTCTTTAAAATCTGCGCCTTCGATTTCATATCAACGAGTGCTGAAAATCCATTTAGACAAAGAAAGGTGGTGACGAATGTAATAGTAAGGCGTAACGCTTCCGGCATAACTCCAAAATTGACAAACAATTTTTTTTTATTGAACATATAACTTCAAGCCTGTTGATTTATATCTAGCAGCTCATCTTGAAGTTATCAGGGAAAATGGTTATTGGCCTATATCACACGAGAAAACGGATTTTTGCGAACATTTCGAAGTCTGCGTGATTGACTTTACTAATCCAACCATTTATTTTTTACGCAATGCCCAACACAACACGTCTATACAGTCAAATATTTGTATCAGTGGGCTAATGGCAATTTAGCAACTACAATGAATCCACACAGCAGGATATTCCATCTCAGACGGCCATCCTGTTGATGTGAGTTCTACTGTAATGAAGCAAAACTGCCACGTGATTTTCCTAATTTGAAAAATATAAATTAGATTATCAACTATTTTGTAAATGTAGAGGCTTCGCGGACCCTGACCCCCGGTTGAGAACCACTGAACTAGAGTTTGTAGAAGTGATTGGCGTTGCTACTCAAGTAGTACAAGTAAGTTAACAGTATAAGTAGTAATTTCGAAGACACGTGAAAACTACTTCAAGTGGCAGAAATAACCAAGTAGGTATATTTGGTCGGGGGGAGGGTGGTCGCATACTTTCGACAGTTAGTCAGAGTTGGCTACATACGAAATCGCAACATGTATCTTGTTGGCTAACGCAAAATGTTTATAATGACACAATACCCATTGGTAGAATATTCGAAAATATATTCAGTTACCGTGCTTTAGGGACTGTTAAGGCTATACATTTATGAAACCATATACAACCAACATCGTCGCGGAGCGGACCTTTGTTTGGAATACACTCGTGTTAAAATTAATAACTGGGTGCAGTACCAAATTCAAGGTGGGCACATATCTCCATGACATTCCCAGTTGATTTACTAGTCACACAAAGCACTAAAACAAAACCCAATACAATTAATTTCCCGTATTGCCAATCACAGATGGGAATTCGGATTGCGTACATCTGATTCGAAGCACGTGGTTTGAACCCTTCCCCGATGGCTGTCATAACAAACTTGATTTGACCCCGAATATACCACATGCAATTAATATATACATAGCAGTGCGCAGCACAGCACAGCACAGTGGGCATATTCGACATTAGCTGCCTTCATAAAACATATTTTCGTGGAAGTATTTATTATTAAATATCCTAATTGTTGATAGAAATGTCCTTAATAACACAAGCATTCCATCGCAGTTTGGTTGAGATGTTCCAGTGGGCCGTAGACTATGTCTGGTATAGACCAAGCAGTTACGAGGTGGCGAGATATCGTAGTGGTATAATCCACAGCTGCAACACCAATGGGTTGCAGGTTCGAGTCCGATCGAGGTCGACTCCAGAATTTCTATTCAAGTGTCTGGAGGTTTATCTAGACTTCTCATCCGCGTAAGCGGCGTCTTATAAAAATGAAGAAAATTGGGCTGGTGTAAATGACCATAGTAGTCCAAAAACACCACGAATACCTCAAAACAAACAAACAAACAAGCAGTGACGAACCGTCAGGAGAGGCAAGTGCGGCGGTGTCTCACTCACCTGTTGTCATGATGATTAAAAGAAAATTTTGAAGACCCTCAATGATTATAACGCCAATAATTATAGATATTTTCTATCGATTTTCATGAATGACTAAATTATAAATATTTTTACATTTAGAATTTCGGTATTGGCATAGGTATTGTTAAATAAATATAGCTCGAAAAGAGAAGTGACTCACAGGTGACGTACAGACGGTCCAAGTCTCACATGTGACAGCGCAGTTCAAAAATTTATTGTAACCAGTATTTATCAAATGCTCTTGTCGCGATGATTTCAAAAATCTAAATATTGACGATGTCAAAGCCACATAATCCACTAAAAATCGGCAAGGAATGTGAAATTCGGCTTCGTAACGTACGATGACAGCACAGAGAAATAATAACTAGGTGTGGTACAAATGAATTTGCCCTATTCAGTATGATGACAATTAACAATTAGGTATGATGATAGGAAAGCGAGTGGCGCAGTTGGTTAAACACGACACCAATGGTTGCTGGTTCGAGTCTCGGCTCTGACATGTTTCTATGTGTCGGGGGTTTATCTGGGCTCCTCATCGCCGAACCCACTGTAAATACAGCGCATTGAAAAGGTCAGAGGAAGAGAGAGCCGAACTCTTGAAAGGTGGCAGCAAATGACTCAAGACAAGTGTACTGAAATATGTGTATGTGTATGAAATTTACTGTGCGGGCGCATATAACCAAGTTGTTGCAAGCGCCGATTACGAGTGTTATTATAACAAACAAACAATTAGGGATGATGTAAACATGAGGTCCACGTTCGCGCTCTGTATGTGAACCTCAGAAATTTAGAGGTTCACGTTCACACAAAACCTTGGTAGGTTCAGCACCGTGAATCTTTTTCATATTTTTTTATATATTACAATTTCCACTTCATTATTTCAACTGCGGGGTGCTCTATGCATGGCGCTGGTAGCATAAAAAATCAACACTATAAATGAGCATGCGCCAATCGCATGACAATCTCAAACATTTTTACTTTATTTGTTACAAAAGTTTGCTCGAAATATCCAGTTTTCCGTTTTTTATGGGATTAATATATCATTTGATTGCTCCAGTTGATGTATTTGGCGACGTTTACAAAGTCAGTATGTACTTCAGCATTGTGGCATAATGGTCGTCGCTAGGTACCGTGTTGTACATTAATATATCACTTCACTGAAATGTAGGGTTGTATGTAGGGCAATATGACGGCACGTGACGTATGAGGATCACGTTCGCGTTCACACATAACCTTTCAAAACGGTTCTCGTTCACACGAACCTGAATCTTTCAGAGGTTCACACCATCCCTACTAACAATCCTACAATCGTGATACAATGCGCTATCGACTGCACAAGCCCACGGTGTAGTACGAATGGTGCAGTTGCGACGGCAAACGCGCAGCGCAGAGCAAATACGTTCCATCAGTGATAGGCCTATTTGTTATGTATTTACAACAGTGGCGGCTCGTGACAATATCGGGTGGTGGGGCAAGGGCTGCGAGCGACTTTTATCAACATGACGTCACAATGGCGTTTTCCAACGTAAAAAAGTCACTTTATGATGGTCACATGAATTTCCCGACAACAGTGATTTTAACGTAGGTGCCGCGAGAGGTTTGCCGGTGAGCCGTGACTTGAAGTGCGGTAACAAATATTTTATTCATTTTTTTTTTAATCAAGGGATTATTTTACATAATGTACGTGAACTAAGAATCGTCCCTATGCCACGAATCAATTATCAGGTCATCCTTAGTAGCATGTGTTATGATTTCATGGTAGAGTTAGAGATTACGCAAATCGCCAAATAATTTTTCTAAGCCCGTCCGAAAGTGTTTCGTACACGATCCTGGTGTGTTACGACCACTGAGCTGGTGGTTACGAGTTACGACCAGGCGATATGCAGCCAAAGCGGAGGTACCCGGCGTACGATTGGATCAATGGACTGGACAATTTCTAGACCTCTAATTTTCGCTCTAAAGGCAACTGCGTAAACTAGCCTACGTACGGAGCAAAGATTCAATACGATTCATGTTCACACTTGACTTGACCAGACTAATTCCAATCACTTGAACTCGAGAGATTGCGTAAGCCTAACTGCAAAGGCCGACGACTTCGGACGCATACGCAATTGTTATCTCATAGATTGGGCTTGTCATATTGAATCCAGAACATCAATTTGAATGGTCTTTGAAGAACTAAGGACAGCAGCCTCGGAACTTCGGTCTCGGAACAACATGGTACATTTTGGCCTTGAAACTGGAGATTGTGACACAGCACATACGGCTTACTGTCTAAAAGTCTGCTGCGAAATCGCCGTTGGAAAATATATTAATCAATAAATACAGGAATGAAAGCCGTAAACTTAGCATACTGTTACATGAAATCATCGAGAAGTAGCATTCGCAATCACATAACCCATGCCGGCATGGTACACTGTCAAAATCAATACAAACAGACGAACACCGAACTTTGAGTAAAATAGATCGAGGAATAGGGTGATCGAATAATCAGCTGTTAGCCGACATCGAAAATGAAATAGCTATCGCATTTGACAGGGGTTTGTAAGCAAATGGTTTGAAGGCCACAATTTCACAGTGAAATGCACATTGGCGAACATAAAATTATGTGAATATTTGAATGCAAACCGAGAATCTTAGTTAGCTGTTTCATCTGATCATCGAGATATACCATTGGAAATATCATCACCGATCTCGTGGAGCGCAGACTAGATTAGCACATACAGACACCGGCTTTTGCGTGAGATCCGCAATGATGTAGGCTGGCTAAGTATCAGATCAGCGCGCATCTCTACCATACTCGACCTCGAAAACGAAATAACTGCCTCAATCATTGAGTGTCAACTTTAAGACTTGGCACCGCGTTCGATACTAAAATCAAGACATACCGTGCAAAAGCTCATGACAGATCTAGGTATGGAACATCGTTAAAATCAATAGAGACCAATAACGGCTTTTGCGTAAATCTGTTAGCGATAAATGAAGAGTCAGCTCTCACTCGACTTTGGAAACGAAATTACCACCCACATAGTTCAGTGACAAACTTAAAACTTGTTACAGCGGTCGATACTAACA
>ATSW01016894.1:0-11332 GCA_000444245.1 Botryllus schlosseri
GTCTTTGGCATCGTTTGTTTCACTGTTAGCGGCTTGGTTGTTTCCGGCGATGTGGGCTTGGGCTGCGCGGTTTTCTTGACCACCTTAGTTTGCTTTTGCCTGAAATTTCACGGTCCACGTAGCAGGAAAATCTTAAATCCTTATCCGATCAACAAGAATTAGTCCATGGTAGTGTAGGTTATTTACAGGTGCAGTCAAATATGATCGACTATCATATTTGTAAGGGGCATTTTAACAGGGTTGTAAGCTTTTAACCAAATCATAAGGTTCCGAGTCTCAAGTCAATCTCAATTTTGACTCGAGTCAAGTCAAGTCATTTTCAATTCACCACCGAGTCAAGACCGAGTCCAAGTCAGCTAGTAGAGGGTCGAGTCCGAGTCATAGTGTTTTGACTCCAGTTAAAACAGTTTCTGGCCCTATTTTCCAAGTGCCAGTACTGATAGACGAAATACTATTAATGTGATAACTTCACTCTGCTTCTAAGTCTAATGAAATATCTGTCTCGGCCGTCCTAGTCTCGAGTCATAAGACTTGGTCCGAGTCATGCACAATGACTCGAGTTGAGTCCTTTTACGCATTTGAAAAAATGTCTCTAGTCAAGTCGAGTCACAAAAAAATCGCGACTCGTGTCGAGTCATTACAACCCTGCATTTTAATATACTTCATTACAGGCCAGAGGGATAAAATATAGTCATATATACATGATAACATAAGCATATCACTCGATCGGCTTCCGTCCTAGAATGCAAAACTACATGATTGAAATAAGCCATTTTCCAATTTCAAGCTCGACAGAAGCATTAGCCAATGGTTCCTGGCATTTTTTGACACCACCTCAACTTATTTTGCCCCGCTGTGCTAAACTCACGATTGTTTTTTTTTAGATTGCCGAGACTTACCCATTCCGTTTCGGTTTGGCGATATGCGGTACCAGCTTCTCGGGCACCATCTGATCTTCTTGCTTGTGAAGCTTCTCCAACCTCTCGGTCTCTGTTTCCGGAATCCTCATCACCTTTGCCGGCGCCCGGTACGGCAGCTTCCATCGAAGCGAAATCTCCACCGTACCATTTTCAGTGTCTTCCGGCTGTGAACATATTTCGGTTTATCAGCAATCAGCAGTTTTTGACTGCTACTTATACTGTTGTAGTGGGGTATTCAAGTGCACTACCTACACCCAGGGTTGTAACCAAGTCACAAGGCTCCGAGTCACAAGTCAATATTACTTTTATAGTTTTGACTCGAGTCAAGTCGAGTGATTTTCAATCCGCCTCCGAGTCAAGGCCTAGTCCAAGTCATCGAGCAGAGATTCGAGTCCGAGTCATGGGATAATGACTCGAGTCCGAGTCCAAGTCATTGTGTAGACTGCTCAGTTTCCAGTTAAAGTCTTGTTAAACCCACTGTTTTAACCATATTCGGTGATATCAAATGGTTCGCATTTATAATATACTAATTTTCCCCACTTTTACTAGTTTCTGGTTGCATTTTCAAGTACCGGTACCAATAGACAAAGCCCCAATAGGGTGGTCACTTTACTATTCTTCGAAATTACAATGAAATGTCGGTCTTGGCCGTCTGAGTCTCGAGTCAAATGACTTGGTTCGAGTAATGCGCAATGACTCGAGTCCAAGTCGAGTCAATACACATATTGACTCGAGTCGAGTCGAGTCATTTCCGTATTTTGAGAAAATGACTCGAGTCAAGTCGAGTCATCAGAGAATCGTGACTCGAGTCGAGTAATGACTCGAGTCATTACAACCCTGCCTACACCTATACATTACAGTTAACCCTGGCAACTTGACATGGTCGCTCGTTGCACCACACGTTGAATATTGTGCCATATTAGGTAACCAAATATTGCTTTCATAATTCATACGCTTTACAACAAATTCTCATTATTGCTTGACTATATAAATTAGGTGTCTTCCGATGCGCGAGACTCATTTAACGCAACCTACATCAAATGTATCTGAAATATAACTGTATTGAGTCTATCTGTGAATTGAGACATCACAACATCAGAATAGCAAGACACTAAAGTTAAGTATAGGTAAACGCAAACCATATCAATTGGTTAGCTACCTTATTGCTTAAAACACGTAAAGATATATCTACTGCAACATCAGTGAAATTAATACAATCTCAGGGAAATGTATCAGGTTTATATACATTGGACCCATGCACGACAAGTTGATTGCGCCTTGATTTGAGTCCGAAAACGAATACAAATTATATATCGTTGATTAGTCGAGTGTTCATTCACTCCGATTTAGGCGCGAAACATTTTCCAAAGCCTACATAGCCATACATACACCTATGATAGATCCGCCAATGACATGCCATAAACAAACCGGGGATATGCAGTTTCAGATTTGGGAATACTTTGTGAATTAAAAAAGCTCCAAATTACTCTTCAGTTACTTTAGTTCAGCAATCTTCTGTCACTCACTTTAGGTAGTGTTGAGAATGAGTTTGTACACTTGTACAGTCAAGTGAATTATTTGAAGAATTAGTTGAGAAAATGCATTGAACCAGGTATGGTCGTTCAGAAGGAAAATATTACTGTACTTGAAATGGTCAAGACAGCCAACGATTACTTATTTCTCCGATTCCCACAACATCTGTAAACATTCTCAAATTTACTCACGCTATACAGTTGAAATGGCGCTTTGATAACTTTATCATGCGCCAATGGTATCATGTCCACAGTTGCTTTGCCCAAGTATGAAGTCATGTCCGAATCGCCATCATCAAACACATAGATTTCCAGTTTCTAAACAAAAAACATCGATGCACAGATACTGCACACGAAAAATATACGCGCTAACTCACCTCCGATTTGATATATGCGTCTAAATCGGCCGTCATTTGGACGGGGAAGTACTGAACGTCGTCGAAATGCGGGTTGTTTGTGTTTGGAATAATGACGGTGTCGTGATCTCCAAAGTCGTAGAACTTGTACACGCAATACACGTCGGGTTGCAATCCTGTGAAAAGCCTACCGAGTTAGAGAGATTGAACCCTTGCGCGTCATGAGATTGTGGTCCAATATGATCAGAGCTCTCACGGATGCTTGATTATATACTGCTGATGTCGCAGTAGTGTCTCTAAGCAAAATTACTGAGGCGGACAGGTGATAACTGCAGATTTAGAATTTTCGCAGCCCGGCGAATTCAAACATTTTTTTGGCAAGCAAATTGGCAATAAGAAACTCTTGCAATTTTTCAAAAATGCATGTACCCAAGTACACACCTTTACCACAAAAAAGTAGAAAGCAGTTTTTTGATAAGTTTTCATCACATTTATGAGTGAAATTTATTTGAAAAATAGCTGAAATAGCCCCTGTATCATTGTAACTGAATATATTTTCGAAGATTGCACCCATTTGTAGAGATATTAACCGTTTTCAGCTAGTCGCGAAGATACATCTCACAATTTCTAAAAGTAGCCTCCCAGGCAAATTAAAAATGGTAGAAAACTGTAACATATCTACTCCCTGCATTTATTCGGTACCGCAAAATGCCGGCTACGATTTTCGAAGCATTCTACCTGGACGTCGTGCTTGTACGTGATTGCACGACATTAGTCGCAACTCCATCTGATTAAAGTTTGCGTCTTGCTGTTGCAACGTCAGCGGCGTGTCTAATTTCTTCTGGGTGTCCGTCGAATTCGCAGACAAATACCCGAGCGCCTTTGTCCTTTCCTGGAAAGAAATCAAAACAAATTTTTGTTTCAATTCCACAGGCCCCAATCTTTTATCATATTCACCTTGTACAGTCTGATTGCTTGATCCATGGGCACCCGCAGCCGTACCCAGAAATCCAACGTGCCGTAGTTAGCACCATCTCTCGCTCCTTGAGAACAAGAGAAATTAAAATGGTCATTATCTACATCGGAATGTCAATTTGACAAAATGTTAACATCCCATCAACAAAACCCTAGAACAGGTGCAGGAGCGATGTCTTACATTCTTTACTATTTACGGGATTATTCACGGCCACTATCTGAATACCAAACTTTAGTTCAAACACTCCAACCCGGTTCTAGGCAAAAACGACAACACTATGAAGAGGATGATGGCAGTTAAATTTTCAGGATTTCACAAAGTAAATTCACACAAATCCAGTCCAAACCTGTCAATATGGCGCTTCCGTGAAGTTTCCCTTGCGGCTTGTCCAACAGATGATTCAAACGAATAGAACAGCCACATATCGTCGTGTAATCCGTGCCGAAAGCTTGATGCAGCTCGATTCTGGTGCTGTTCTGTGAATGCAACACAACGGATTTCGTGAATTTGAAGACTACACTACACAATCAATTTCTATTTACCTTTTGCAAATGGTAAAGGAAAAGGTCGTCCACTCGGACGATGTATTGAGACGTGAAATCAAATCTCGGACTGGAAAATGAAAGGCATTTAGGATTAAAGCTGGGCAGTGGGAAGTCTCAGCCAGTTGTCAGCGTGGAGAATTTTGATTGAATGAAATAAAACGTGGTCGAAAATTTCAATCTGGAACTTCCGATTCGCAGAATTGCACCGCACAGACTCAAGTCACTCGTTTTACCGATGTCGTAGTCACGATTATAAACCCATGCTATTCAAGGGTGAAGGCGTAAAAATTCCTATTCCTATCCCAGTATCCCTACTAAACATATCACTTCCAAACAGTTGAAGATACATGAAAAGGCGGTCAAAGTTATCATCACTAGCACTCAAGTAGAAGTAGAAGTAACGCAGTAAATTTCTACTCAGTACAAATAGAAGTAGGGTTTTCCATGTAAGTAACAAAGTGAGTATTCTAGGCCTAGTTTCGCCCCAAACTTGTGAAATAGACGCAAAAGTATTTTGTTGTTAACCATTGGGGCTGTTCAAAAATAACTTTTTTATTTTATTTTACTGGCTACTTGATAAAATTGTTAGGTTACTTAAAAATGCTGCACACTAATATTGGCTCAATTCCAAGCAGTGGAAACTAAGATGTTGTAGTAGAAAATTCTGCACTTAATTGATAAAATATACAAAATTTTTTCGAATTTTACTGGCTACCCTATGAAATTGTTAGGTTGTCTGAAAAAACTCGCACATCAAATTGGGCCTAATTCCAACCCGTGGAAGCGAAATTATTGGAGTTAAAAATTTTGGATTTGTAAAAAAATGGTATCTACAGTGGCAAATTCTTTAATTTGGTTACCTATAGATCTACCCACCGTAAATACTATGATTTGAAATCTTGATTTTGAACATCAATAACTTTGCTTCTACGGGTTGGAATGTAGCCAAATTCGTTGTGCATCGTGTTTTCATACAACCTAACAATCTCATTGGGTAGCCAGTAAAATATTTTCATGTTTTTTTTTATGAAATAAATCTAGAATTTTCTACTACAACAACTTCGCTTCCACTGGTTGGAATTGAGCCAAAATTGGTGGGCAGCGTTTATCCATGTAACCTAACAATTTTATCAAGTAGCCAGTAAAATTTGAAAAAAAAGTAATTGTTGAACAGCCCTATTGACCATGTCTGAATACATATTGTACAGAAAAATTTGAGCTACCACACGAAAATCAGCCTGGTGCATTTCGTGATAACCGCAATTACTAAACCATATATACCTATATATACCAGCAGTTACCTTCCGCTCTTGATGATGGGCGTGCTGACAATCTCGTAGTCATAGAACTCGTATGTCACAAACGTGGACGGCTCGCGGTCTCCCAGCGCTTGCAAGGCGTCGTGCGACAGCGTGGCTTTTTGAATGTTGATTTCCAGCAGATTTTCGCCCCTTTCCAACCTTGTGATGTCAAAGTCCTCCTCTTCTACGTCCATCTAGGGGCACGATTTCAAGGTTCAACATAGACTTAGTTTGAAGAGTGTTTAACATCAATGGAGGTAACGTGGGAAATACATAGAGGTGGTCAAAGTAGTCAGTGTTGCTACAGTACTAGAATACAACATCATAAGGCCGACTTACGTCGTCTTCATCCTTGTTAATTTTGAATTGCTTCGTTCCGTACGCAACATCGTGAAGTTGTTTTTCAAGTTTCTAAACGAAAACCTTAGTGAGACCAAGCGCAAAATATTTAAGATTCCGCAATTACCTTCACTCTTGCCGCGCGGGCGTCGAGCAGCTGAGCATAGTGCTCCAATCTGCTTTCATATTCCCGTTTCATCTCTTCCATCTTGTTCGTGACGCTGTCCACCTGGAAAGAGATGGATGTGACAATAATATTTTGAATTTAGGTGCATCTTTGCAGCAGCAACAATAGCCCTTGGGAAAGCGGTACTTAAGATTGGGTGAAAACAAACACCAGCCGGTATTGGCTACAGGGCATTAGACACAATCAGTAGTCGAACTGTGACTAATGTGGTGGTACGCAAGAGAGGTTTGGGGTTTGAAATGCCAATTCTACCTCCAATATTGCTTGGCTTATTTGAAATTAAGCAATTGGTATGACGCTGTTGCGTTTCAGCCAAACAATATGATGACACTTTCCATTCAGAACTGGTCTGCGACAGGAAACAGCAGAATTAGACAGCTAATTGTTATAATGACACCGTAATCTGCATTTAAAAATGATAACGACCTCCAACGCTTAAAATCGAACGTCTCGGTCCGAGTCGGTTACTTCTCGAGTCCAAAGAAGGTCACTCACCTCGATCTGATAATCCTTATTGATGCGATGTTGCATGAGCAGCATCTCCCTCGTCTTCTCCAGCTCTTGAATGGTGTCGGCGTGCTGCACTTGCAAATCGTTATACAGCTCATCCACATCTACAAGAGCGAATCACCCGATTACTCAAAAATCACAACGCGACCCTCTGGGCAATCACCTTTAGTTTCGTGCTCCTCTTCGAGAAAATCCGGCCTCTTTCTTTCCGACGCGAGATGACGCTTCTGCCTGATGACGGATACAGCCTCCTCTAGCTCGGAAGCTTCGACTGCGTCATCTAGCGATGTCACAAGCCGCATTCGGTTTCTTAAATCGTCGTTCTCCGTCCGTAGACGCACACATTCTTCGTGTAATCTCCTGGTTTCGTCATGCATACGATCTTTCATCGCTGAAAAAAATTACTCGTAAATCACTTATTTTTATGGCATTACTTCCACTTCTATTCGTCTACTGATGTTGAATACTTTTATCAATTGTGTAGAAATTTAGTAACATTAAGGTTCTTTTTAGAAAGCACCACTCAACACATCCACAGACCACTGCGTACTTCGATAAAAATGAAAATCACGCATAGGAATTCGATTTAACTGCAGCTTTACAATCAATTACTGACTTGATCTTACAGCGGAAAATCACAAACCATCGCAAGCGGACATGCGTTGCGTTATGTAAACGTTAAATCAGCAACATTGCATGGCTTAACAAACAAATATACCTCTCTCGCTAGCTGCTCTTTGCAAGACGGAATCTTTGTCTTTCAAGTCGTGCTGTACGACGTGTTCCAGCTGAGCGATTTGGCGTTTATATTCCATTTCGGTTTTACGCCACTTCTGTTCTTGTCCAGCGGTCAAGGCACTGAAAGCAGATAACTGTCAAGACTATTCTGTCTGTTTTAGTTATAAATTCGGTGATGGTTTTCCATTTTCGTCGTTTAATAATTTTCAATTTTTCAGATAACCATTGTGACATGGGTTGAGTCATCAAATTCAAAGGCAATCGATTTTTGATAATTGAGTGCCAAACACACTGGAAACATGGTGAATACGGAATTTAGCTATAGTCAATTTACGAGTCTGCATTGAAATTGTGCACTATAAAAGCCCAACACCCAAACTAGGATTAAAAGTGATGTTTTATCTTACTGTTGTTGGTAGTTTATAGCAACTTTTTTTATGTATGTACGGTACCAATTGACAGGTTACATGAAGTGCTTTTGCAAGTTTCAGGCCTACCTGCATACGCCTGAAAACAGTGTAGTGGCTGGTTGGTCGGAAGATTGAAAATAATTCAAAATATTGTAATTCAAAGGATATCATAGTAAAAGGTATGACAAAATCACAATTTACCAAAATTTAAAAAAAAAATACAAAACCAAACACATGCACAAGAACAGAAGTTTAAAACACAAAACCACACTTAGTTGGAAAACATCGGCAGTCTGGGAACATTTAGATAGTTCCTAAAGTAACATCATACACGTCTATCAAGAAACCGCCTCACTTATGTGTCAGCCTTTCATTCGCCTCCTTGAGTATTTCCACCTCCTTCTCCAGATCGGATATTATGTGCTTCATTTCGGCCGCTTTTGGGTCGCCGCGGGATTCGTGTTTTAGCCGATTCTGAGAGAATACAAAAATGAACGAATTCGCTCGGATATTTTCAAAATAAAGATGGAATGAAACTTCTCGCCAACCTGCAGAGCGAAAGTCCGCTTTTCCTCCTCGAAAAGCTGTGTTTTCAAAGCGTCGAGCTCGTGAAGAACTTTCTCGTAATTGGTACGGACGGCTTGGTGATTGTCTTGCAATTCTCGATACCTGAGGCGAATCGGAATTAAAATTCATTTTGCACTCTATAGAATGCGAAGAAATAGTATGTGGACTTAAACATTCAGTATTACCGTGAACGGACCCCATTAAGGCTAATTGATCAATAAGTAGCGAATAAGAGAAGGGGAGAGATCAATGGATTAATTTAGTCAGAGATGGTCAAAGTATTCACATGATCAGCAATTGACCTTGAAGAAATTCATAATTCCACCAAGTCCCAATTCCTGGAAATCTACTATGTATTTTACCTAGCTTCCATGGATTGATAAGAGTCCGATTTCTCCTTGATTTCCCGTCGGAGACGAATCAAATCGATGTTTTCCGAAAGCGTATTTTTCTTCGTTGAATTCATTTCTTCCTTAAACTTCAGGACATCGCCTTCGTGCTCAGCGTCTTCAAACGATGTAATTGTGAGATGTTGTAATTTAATCTGGCACTTGATTTGAGGCATAAGTATTAACAAAGATTTTCCATTACCCGGCAGTAATGCAACGAACAGAAATGAACGACAGCACCTGTAGGCTAGAGCTACAGCATATATTAAGCACAGATGAATAGATATGTGATCCTATGAGATTGTACATTCATTATCTACTGATACTTGACAATGAATCTGATGTAGAGATGGTCAGTAGGTTAATTAGGTAGCCTACTGCTACTTCTGAAACTATGTAAGTTACCAAGTATATTTTGTACACCTGCACAATTGCGCAACTTACTCAAGTGGCTACACTTTTACACTTATACTTTAAGATTTTATTTCTTACACCCAAGAATTTGTAATGTAAAAAATAGGATTTGGTTAGATTTGCGACAATTCCATGCAGGAGGTTGCAGTAACTACATGGATTGGACATGTAGCCCTGTATCATAGAATCAGATCGTAAGGTCAAAACTTCCACCTATTTGTAGCACCATAAGTCATTCTGCGGTTGTCGTGAAGTCAGGAAGATATAGTTCATAATTTCAAAAGACATCACTAGCAGTTAAAAACAGAGGAATGTGACTCCTGGTTCCAATCTACTTGAGCAATTATCATGAATTTTGTTTTCTATTTCTACCAGGGTTGTAATGACTTGACTTCGAGTCCGACTCGAGTCACGGTTTTTGGTGACTCAACTTGAATTGAGTCATTTCTTTAAATACGTAAAATGACTCGACTAGAGTCAATTTGTGTATCGACGCGACTTGTACTCGGATCACTGTGCATGACTCGAGACTAGGATGGCCAAGACACACATTTCATTGTAACTTCGAAGAATAGTAAAGTCACCACATTATTGGTATTTCGTCTATCACTCCTGATACTTGGAAAATAGGGCCAGGAACTGTTTGTACTGTGGAAAATTACGATATTATGAATGCGAGCCATTCTATATCACTCGTACCAAGTTGAAAAAAAGTGGGTTGAACCAGATTGGACTCAAAACTGAACAGTAAAAACAATGACTTGGACTCGAGTCTCAGCATTATGACACGGACTCCACACTCTACTCACTGACTTAGACTTGACTCGGTGGCGAATTGAAAATGACTTGACTCGAGTTAAAACTATAAAAGTGAGATTGACTTGTGACTTGGTTACAACCCTGACTTCTACTTCAAGTAATTTTACCCTGTTCTGATACACTACTTCTACTTGTATTGAGGTTTATTGAGAATTCACAACATCCTACGCATGCTCAACTATCATCATCGACTAATTTTAACAGCTCTGCTTCATGTCGTCAAAGTATCGCAAAAATCTTTTTTTTTTTCAATGCTGAGACTGACACAAAACCGGACTTACTCTTGAGTCGCAGCTGATGTTGCATCTCGTTACGTTCCCTTTCCATGTTCGCAACTTGTTCTTGTAGACCCAGAATAGTGTCTCGCATCTTATGGTTTTCATCTCGAGCTTCCTCCAACAAACTATGCCCGTACCTTGACATTGCCAGACAGAAAGGTATTTTAATGTACAATAACGGTACATCCCAGTAGCACTTCTCAAGTATTTGTATGGCACTAGCAAACATCATTATCCCCAAGTAGAAGAGCCATAATCGATTCGGTAAGTAACATGTTCGTAAAGAAAAGAATTTCTGTGAAGGGAGCAATCGTATACCTATGGGCATGGAATAAGCTAGTTGTTATCAGCTTATAACTTCTATATCTGTGTTCTAATCCCAATCAGAGTCGTATAAGCCATGGCTGCGCAACCTTTTCGACAATCGGGTCAGATATAAATAACGCAGCGAAACCTCGGACCGGACATAAGCCTCAAGAATAGTTGCAATGCCAATCACCTCATTAAAAAATGGTAACGATGATTGCATGGCTTATTGGTGTGAATTTTTTTGTGGTAAATGAATATATGTCAAATATTTTCATGTGCAAAGTCAGCATTCGGATATTTTTAGTTTTTACGGCCTTTCCCTTAGCCCACTCAAGCCTAGCTGAAATTTATGAGATAATCCTTTTTTTAATCCTTTGGGCCTACATCAATCAAATCAACAATTCTTCATGTACACCCCTGGTATAATTCAATGATTAGTTACGATGGCACAATGGAAGCCAAGCAAAAACAAAACCATGTCAGGTAGAAGTATAACATAAGAGTAAGGTTTTTGCACTAGTATTTTAGTCCAAGACTTGTTTCCATGTTTGTTCATGTTTATTGTTAAGTTCATGTTTCATGGTAGTGCTAATACCTACAGTACCACAAAAATGCATATATAAACATATGAATGCTTTTAAAGACACTCCAATATAAATTAGCAATCTGGAACGACATACTATTATATGATTCACGGCTAAAGAGTGGTCGATGCCCTGAGACTGCCAAGGCACACAGCCTG
>ATSW01016896.1:0-12506 GCA_000444245.1 Botryllus schlosseri
GTCTCAGTGACATCCGCGGCTAGCCCACTAGTCGCTTAACATCCACAGATAACGGGGGTGCAGACTAAGTGATTTTACGGTCGTATCGCACCTCCATCGGTAAACCATCTCGGTAGTGCCGGCGAAAAAGAATATCACATCTCTCTCTTTCTTTTTCTCTCTCCCTCTCTCTCTCTATCACCCTCTCTCTCTCACACCCCCTCTCTCTCTCTCTCTCTCTACGTTGTGGTGTTATCACTTTCAAAGCGCAACAAATTTGGATCGATCTTCAAGAAAAGATAGCATTCACAGAATGTAAAAATTGTTAGTGAGAGTCACTACGTCACTACCGTTGTCGGATTTCGTCGGTCGAATTCCAATATTGTGACATTTGGCACAGTGCATGCAGAATGATCACAAGTTTCTGCAAATTTTGAATATAAGAGTGATTACGGCCGAACAGAGTTACCTGTTGGGCGTGGCAATGTACATTTTGTTTACAAAATTCTGCAACGCGTGGGTGGTTAAAGTAAATGAGATCAACACACCTGTAACGACTACAGCTATGATCAATAGATTCTCCGTCAAAGTGAAAACATAATCGGGGTGGAACAAATTACGCACTGAGTTTGTGTTAAATTTGTGGCGCGGTCTACATTAAAATACAGCTCAGAAATCTGGAATCCCTAAAATTTATCATCGACTCCAACTCCGACTCTGACTCCAGACAGTTTCATTATACCGATACCGACTCTAACTCCACTCATTTTCTATATACCGACTCCAACTCGGTATATACCTCCTCGTGCGGAGCATGGGCCGGAGTCGGATTAGATATCCGGCCGGATTTCGTTGAATTTTGGCCGGAGCCGGATCGGACCGGATCAGTACCTTTTGTGATACGGCCGGAGTCGGATCGGAGCCGGATCAGTAGTTTTTTAATAAGGTTGGAATCTTTATGGATGAGCATGAGGTTTGTTATTAAATATGTAGCAACCAACCACGCACAAGTTATCGCCAAGTCAGTGCCAAAATAAACTAGCCATATTTATAAATTCACGGAACCACCATACCGTGCAGGTACGGCCGGGCATTGTAATTTTTGGCCGGGGCCGGATCGGAGCTGGATCAGTACTTTTTCCTGATACGGTCGGAGTCGGATCGGAGCAGGACCATAGAATTTTTCGGTCCGCTCCGCACTAATACCTTCGTACCTTCGCCCCTTAAACGTACCGACTCCAACTCTGGCTCCGACTCCGACTATTCACTTAAGAGAACTCCTACTCCGACTCAAACAGTATTATCAATTTATTTCGAACATTATAGCCACACTGACGTTTAAGTGGCTAAAATGTATCCATTAAACATATGCAAACATGTGATTAACGACGGCATACAAAATTGTTTAATTGTGGCACAGATCGAATTATTCATCATGCACTTAACATGGAAGAATGCGTTTCTAATTATCCTTCCTTTTTCATATTGTATAAGTTTTTATAACATGTAAATATAATATCCTAATATGCATGAATCATTCAAATATGACATATATCCAGTCCTGCATAATTAAAATGTAGATAAAACAATCGAAGTGTAGCACTTGTAACACTATACTGATTACAAGCACAAATACTCTCACTACTTATTAACATTGGTCAAAAACGAAATTTAGGAAGTAGTCAAACAGCAGCTGTTTAGTCTATAAGAACTTAATCAAATATTGAAGGACTATGACTTGCAATCTTTCTTAATCATTTGCTCGACCCAAGCAGCTATAAGCTACACTGCAAATATTTCGAATTTTGTTAAGGGTTTGGTTAAATTTACATTACTTTTACCATTTTAAAAAACCAGACGAAGTATTTACTCTGTCACAGTATCATGGTATAATTCCTAAAATTCCATCAATTTGTGACTGCATCGCCAAGATGCATATTGCGATTGCGATTCATCTAATGCAACTTAATTGCAAATTGTAAATATTGTTCAAATTTATCAATATCTATGCTAATAACAGTGATTGATAATGCATAAATATCCTACTCCATAGTTATTATTGATAATTCAAAGATACCTTTAAATAAAGAAGTTGGAGTCGGAGTCGGATTCAGGGTCATTTTCACTAACTCCGACCCCGACTCCATTAAGCGAAAATTAGTCAAACTT
Source organism: Botryllus schlosseri (assembly GCA_000444245.1). Lineage (NCBI taxonomy): Eukaryota > Metazoa > Chordata > Ascidiacea > Stolidobranchia > Styelidae > Botryllus > Botryllus schlosseri. The sequence goes on from ATSW01016896.1 coordinate 2,149, forward strand.
CCACTCTGACTCCACCCAACCCGACTCCACAGCCATGATACAGTTCATCAAGGAACTGTCACCATCCTTACTTTTAGGTAAGTATACCGTTGCTCGTTACATTGCCTAGTGTTGATCCCATCTGTTTCATTTCAATGTTTTCCAAACGTACATTGTCGAATTTTGACTCTCTGATGGAATTTCAACGTTATTGTTTCCTGCAATTCAAAATTCTTCACGCATGTATTCCACATGAAGTCAATGTTGATTGTGAGTGAAAGCCTTGCACAAGTCCCTTTACTACTTACCCTTACCTTCATCGGGAAATGACCAAAATCAACTAACGCTCCGTGAAACGCGACAACCGAAATTGCAGATAGTGCAATGTTTTGAACAACCATTTGTTTTAAATGCAACCCTATGTATGTACCACACTATTCGTACGTGGCGTAGCGGCGCTCCTTGACTGATTTTCGTTACGTGGCGTACTTTGACGGAAACACGTTCGGTAATATTATTACGGAATCCAAGAGGATCTATTTCAAGAATTTTCAATGCTAATTGCACGGTCTCTTTCCACTATTCAAAGTAATTGCGTGTGTAATCTAGTTTAAGACCTGGAAGGGAAAAACGCGTGAGCCATCACACATCTTTATAAAGCGACGTTCGCGAACGAAATATTAGTGTAACTACTGTCGTCTCCGCAGTAGACGGGCCTAAAATGAGTGCATAATTAAATGAGTCATTACTGGAATGTTGAGTAACGATGAGAAAGTTGGGTAAGAATGTAATGTTAGATCAAGCACAGCTGCTCCTAATTTAAATTTGATGTTGTGGGTTTAAATTTCAAGCGTGATATAATAGTAGGGGTCGAAAATGACTATGCCAAACAATAGTTCGTATTCGTGATTCTAGACCTTGTTGCTAATACACGCAACTAGATCCAGTACTAACTGCGACACACTTTCTGTATGTGCCGATAGGGCTACTCAGTCTTCATTGTTGCGTTACCAGCCTTTATTATGGTGTAACCAAATGCAAGGTACTATGCCAATATTGCTATTATTCGTCACAATAGCAACTAGGATTGAAGGGCAGTGTTTCATAAACTTTTTAGAGCTGGTAACGCTTGAGCTGTAATGATATGTTTTTCGTACCCTCTATCCAGGATCGAAACAGCTCTTTGTCAAGTCATCCCAAAGGCTTGTCCTGAACCCCTGAAATATATCGAAAATAACAAAGGAGGGCGATTGAGGAGCGAAATCGTACGAAGGGGGCGATAGGCGAAAATAATAGAACGCTATATTTAATTAACCGGCAACCAGACACGGCCAACAAATAATGGACATAAAATACGGCCTATACTTCGTTACTGCCGCGGAATGTGACCAAGCAAAGGTCAACTCAACACAAAGTAAACGATTTTAGAGGCATCGACCATGTAAATGACCATTTATTAGTCAATTCACTAGCTATCATAGTTCGGTGTATAAATCACTCGTTTGTATGTCCTCTTTTTCGGATCTTAAAAATATGGGGGGGGGGCGAAAATATGTGTCGACCTTGGTAAAGGCGCGATGTTTCGGCAAAGATTGGGAGCCACTGATCTGTCATTGGAACCACTCATCTATGTAACTTATGTTGAGTTTTCTATTATAAGCCAACTATTGATTTGTCGGAGCGAACGGAAAACTCAAATTTGAAGCGATAGGGCCATCACGCGAAACGCGATGAAAATTTTCGAGTTGAAGAAATCTGCCCAAAAATATACTACTTTCTGTTAATTTGCAAAATATTATAGGCCATTAAATGGCGTATAATTGCACATTGCCTCTCGTACCCTATATCTTGGCGTTTCATACCCCCACGGGTCTGTGGACCCCTGTTTATGCACCACTTTTGTAGGATGTAAGCAATGCGACGGCGGCTTGGCACTAGTTTTCTTTGCGGGATATTCCTGATATACCACGGAAAAAAGAGGTATTTTCAGAAAACAGATTGTTAGATCACAATTATAATTAGAGTATAGAAACATTTCATAAATTAGATTACAATTATATTTAGAGCATAGAAACATTTCTGGCATATTGGTCTAATTTATTTTAATTCAGGGGTTCCCAACCTAGGGTTCGCCACTGATGTTGCGACCCAATTCTATGGGGTCGCGAAGACGAAAATTATATACCACTTACTGCGTTTCCATGTAGGGCCAACGGTCTCGTATTCGAGGGACTCAGCCGACGAACGAGATGATTTTGGTTACGCAGCACACTCACGTTGACCGACTTGCCGGCCATCGAGTGAATACTTCGTCTTGGCCGTCCGGCCATGCTGGCGCGGTATCTGCGACCGGCTAATTGCTTTTTTCTACTTACAATACACTTTTCGTATCAAATTAACCATGGCTAAAACTCAGGACAGATCTTGGATGCATTGAGAAACCAGGAATTTAATTATGATTGCAACGGAAGTTAACAGTACCGACACTGCTGCCAATCACCCCCAGGCGACCGAAATCTTCTTCGTGATCTGCTCACATACGATGCTGCCACAAATCGAGGATTTGTTTTCTGTTGCATGGATACACACTACGGTTTGACCACAGACTAAGCGATAAACTTATTCACAGTTTCCGGGTAAGCAATTCATCAACTAAACATCCGAAGCCCATCACTGAATCATGGCGACGAAACAGTAATAGCCTACCGGTAGATTAGACAACAAGTTACCATTCTGCGGTCGAAATTATAGGACCACGATATCCCATATGTTTATCGCCCACATACTAAAATATGCTAGCTATTTTTCATCTTTTTTCCATCTTATTTTATCTTCTGTTATTTTTAATTAAGTGGTTCATCATGACCATTTTACATGTTCAATTTAGGCCTATACGTTTTCCAGGTCAAAGCGGGTTGCTTGCTACAAGTCGTCTCGGCTCATTCCTATCGAGTCATTTAATCACAATCTTGAGATGTGGTGAAATATTAAATGAGTAACTAAGCCAAAAACGTCATCGCGAACGCTTCGCCAACCTAGTTCGCCATGTCACGGTCGGATTACACCTGGTCATGGAAACACGGCCGACATGTACAACGCATGCGTCTTGGCCTTTCGGCCGTTCATCGGCCGTGCATGGAAAAGAAGTAATTTACTAGTACAAGAATGCAAATCAAGCCGATTCTATCGGCAAATCATTTTTGAATTTTAGTTTATTTCTCAAAATAGAAGAAAAGACGACCTCTGAGGAATGTGAACCCGGGATACAGGGTATCATATCAACCGGAGCGTCATTAAAAGTACCAGCTACTATAACTTAAAGTTGCTGTCTGGTCATCACCATGAAGAATAAAGTGTCGGGAGCAGAATAAAAATCAATATTTCAGAAATATATTTCTATCAGGAAAACTACAAGTGACCAGAAGAACAGTGTGTTAGTAGTAGGTTATAATACATACACACACGCTCGGCGCGGCCGAATAACTGATATCGGTATCTGTATATTGTGTAATGCAGTATTTTCCATAGCAGTAGCCTATTTGACTATACTTCGATTGGATATCAATAAAAATCGTTCCAAAAGACCTATATCCGTATGGTTGCCATACGTCTTCTTTCTTGACTTTTTTGAAACTGTCCTCGGACGACGCCCATAATCTCATATAAAGTTGGTATTTTGGGAGACGAGCCGAAAAGATGACATGTTTTTAGTTTACACCATTAAATGCAAGTAACGATTGGGTGAATTTGGATTCAAATGTGAATGATGACTTTTATTTTAGTCAACGAACTACAGACTCGAGGTAAATTTACCAATTTATCCGGATGTATCTCCGGTATTGTAAGTCTGAAAATTTTGAAAAAGTGTCCTCTTTTCAAATTTCCAAAATATGATAACCAACACTATATATACGTTGGTATAGTCTTAATTGAGTATAGCGGTGTACCAAATACTAAGAACTAGTTCATAATTGCTATTACTGCGCACATAGTGGCCAGCTTCACGCATAGGCCGTGAGTGGCTTTTGACGAATGTGCTGACCATATTTTACGTAACCAGCAGGCCAAAATGAGAGGTGGGATAGCGCAATATTTTCAAATCGAAATTTGGAGTCGCGGCCATGACAAGTTTGAGAACCATTGATCTAAGTGGCCAACTAGTCTAAGTCTGCTTTGCAACACGAGGAAGATCGGCCTACCATGATATTTTCTGAAAGGACGTTTTCGCGGTTGTTATGTGTAATCCACGAGGTTAATCAGTTAATAAGTAATTCTACTTTTTGGCGTTCTCAAGTAGGTTTCACCTATACTTGCACCGCTTATGTTTATTATTTTAGATTACTTCTACTTATGCGTGACTGTTTTCCGTCAGGACCGGAATACTTACACTTGAACTTACTTGTAAATCGCTACTATTCCTTGTACGTCAGCAGAAAATTGCGGAGTTACATCTATTACTACTTGAGTACTAACGATGACTACTTCAACGATGATCACCTTCCATGGTAAGCCGATACCGACATTTACTGTCTCACCTATTCATAATTGTTCAGATGGTAAATTTTCTCACAACAGCGTTTAGGCCTACTGCACAGTATATGTACACTAGGGTTATGACGGGAAGAAAAAAAATGCCTGTAGCAAGAATCAATGAACATTTAAGTATAAATTTGAATTTTTTTTTAAATATTCTGTTCAAATCGTAAGAAACGTCCCGCACAAACTAATCACAATTTTCGACATTGATCCAATTATAAATATTTTACAATTCTAAAGATATTCTTTGCTACAAGTTTATTCTTAAAATATTTGTCCTTTTGCACTTCTAGTAAAGTTCTTCCATCAATTTGACTTACCTTCATGGAATTATGTTAGTGCCAGGGACATATATAACGTACTTATCCGAATTCCAATGGGTTTTAAGGCACTTTGTCGCTGCAGGACATTCGAGTTCACAGATAGCATCAAATAATCTTTGGTATGGACCAGTGGTTCTCCACCTTATTCGGCTCGCGGACAGGTAAAATTTCAAAAAATATCTTGCGGACCGGTGGATCTTTAAAAATTGAAATCAAGCCAAATTGTAGAGTATACAACCGTCCCTTTTCAAGTATGGTACAATAGAGAACCAAATTTTGAGGGTTTTCGTCGTATTTAAATTTGTCCATGATGTTATTTATGTAATTTTACGGTACTAAGTGTGTCTGCAGAGTCGAAGTAAAAAGTGCTACCTTCGAGACTCTATAACAGTATTCCGAGACGAGGGACGTGTAGCTGTATGCTAAACATGTGGTAGCCTACTAAGCTATACGCACGTTTGAAATATATGAGAAGTCGTGTTTAACCCACAGCATTGTCATAAGATGTAATCAAATATCCGGATTCCAATATTACCAGAGAATGCTCTTCAGAGGTGGTCAAAGTAGTCAAGAAAGCTACTCAAGTACGAGTAGAAGTACTTCTTCCATAAGTAACATAAAACTACTTGAAGTAGAAGTCGAATTGACTGACTTTAAAAGTAATCAAGTAAGTTAGTAGTTGTGAAAACCGTCCTAATTCGTTCACATGTATTGTAAAAAAGTGCAAATTGAGCTATGCGAAAGGTGACGAGCTTGATTCATATTGATGCATAACAACAGGTATCCAATTTTCGATAGCATAAGCGTTCATCCACATCATGATAATATTGATATGGAAATGCGATACTAATCCTCTGTTTTCTCGAACAGCACGTTTTAGAAAATAGCGTGGTCCGGCACCATCCCCCATATTATAAGGTCCGTAGTTTAGTCGAAGAGCAATACGGAAAAGTTGTACAGGATACTGTGTAAACACTTTGCGCGATTAGTAAACGTTAATAAAAAATATGGTGGACCGTAAAAGTGCCATATTGTGTAGCTTTATTTCCGGAAATTAAAGGCATTTCTACACTTGCTTTTATACTTCAACGTGTATGTTATCCAAACAAAATAACTGATATTAATTATAACTCAAAATATATGTTACTGGGAATTAAAAGTTAAATAGTATATTCATATTGAAATGAACCCGAATATTTTCGGCTGACACTCGTCAGGGGTAATCGTCAGCAACTAGTAGAGAATTGGGAAGAACATTGTATATCAATAATCGTAAGTAATCATAGTAAGTAAGTCATAGTTTGAAACACTGAGTATCGACTGCACGATGCAATTCTGTTCCGTTCCTGCATCCACCAGTGGACGAAAAAAGGTTGTATTCATCGCATGGTATATGTGCGGCCTTTAGGTTGCTCATTTTGTGGCATTCTATCCTTTATTTGAGTGACATTCGTTTCCCGCAATAGAACTTTAACCTAGCATTTTATTATTTGGTGACGTGATTGGGCAATCTATTTTCAGTTTTAGATATTATGGGGTGGTGTCACTAAGATCGTAGGGGAAGCCCGAAAATGCCCAAAAACAAGTTTAACCTCGTGGTGGCGGCACCTGCTTTTAAATTGATTTTTTGTTTCGCCGGTTAGCGTAGACGCAGGGGTCACCAACCTTTTTGCAACCGAGGGCTACTGTTGGGTAATGATTGAAGTGGCGGGCTACTATTTACTCCCGTCGTTTACCCGCACCACGCTTAATTTCCGCTTTGATATTCATAGCACTGGGCAGGCCTGGGCATCATGTTATCTGTTTCTATGGCAGTCAGTGGGAAGCCTGGCATTGTATCATATCAACTAGTTCGCTGCACTCTGCTATTTAACTTGACACTGCGATTCTGAGTGAGTGTTCCAGATGTGCATTAATTAAGCGTGTTTTGTGTTTGTTTTTGATGAAGTTCATGTCCGAAAAGGCTGATTCACGACGATAAGTTGAACCATAGACGCCTGCATTCTTCATATAGCTGCTGCGCATACACCACTGTACTTTTCCGTATCAACAATGCACCAAACGTTTGCTGCAGACTGAGATGGGGGTCATTTTGCAGTGTTACAATTTCAATCTCCAACTGTACAGCATCCAGAAATTGCAAGATTTCATTATACCGGACAGCAGCAACGATTACGGAAGTTAGAAACATGATATATTAACCTGCGTTGTGTGTAACAGAAACAAGCTGTGCCAAAAGATGCAATATGTAATTGGTATACAGATATCAAAAATCTGCTAGTACTTCATGGCTATATCTGACTCCGAATAGAAATATAGTTTACTACTTTGGCATTGTCCTGGTCGTCGAGCTATCGCAACGGAACCCCCACCATTTCACGAAGACCGTGGACGGCATTCCGTCATGTCGCCTTTATAGGCAATGCGCCGTATCTTGAATTTCTAGTGATTCTATCACATACATCCATGTATCACTAATTGTAATTGAAGATATTTTTAAGTGTTTATATATGTAAGTTACATGTTAGTGTGTTTGGGACAAGAATAGCTGAATCAATCAATCTATATATTCAAAAGCTCACTGGTAATAATCTGACGAACATTGGTAAATGCTGCTATTCCACCTATTTTTAGAATGGGCTCGCGGGCTACTCATCTAGTCCCCGCGGGCTACCTGGTGCCCGCGGGCACCGGGTTGGTGACCCCTGACGTAGAGCGTTAGGATTTGTTGCAAAGGGTTGGGTAGACATGTGTAATCTCTCGGAAAAGCAATCACCGTATCATCCACAAACTCGTTTGAACTTCGTTGAAATTGTATTTAATGTTGATGCCTTGTGCCGAAAGCGTATGTGACGTGCCAGTGTTGAATTGAGTGAGGTACATCCAGGGTTGTAACCAAGTCATGTGGTTCCGAGTCACGAGTCAATCATACTTTTGTGGTTTTGACTCGAGTCGAGTCGAGTCATTTTCAATTCATCACAGACTCGAGTCCGAGTCCAAGTCACCGTTCAAAGGGTCAAGTCCGAGTCATGGTGCTATGACTCGAGTCGAGTCCAAGTCACAGTATTGAAGTCATGTTCAACTCATGTTTTCAATCCTGCTTAGGTAATATCGAATTCCCTGTTTGCGAAACATGCTCATTTTGTCCCTATCAGAGTCTTGGCACGTGTTTATTTAGGCAGATAACGGACAGGTCCTGGCCTCATTTACCGATGCTAAAGATAACTTTACTAATCTTAGAACTTAAAATCAAATATCTCTCTTGTCAGTCTGATACATCACCAATACAAGCATTCAGTTTTTATTATGAACACATCGACGATAGCTCACGAATAGCTGATAGAGAACCAACGAATTCACGTCTACATACTATCTGATAGAGAACCAACAAATTCACGTCAAGATACCAGTTGACAGAGAATCAATAGATGCATGTTTATGTAGCGGTATTTACAACAGGCCAGCATGCTGTAAAAGCGTGCATGCAACTATGTGCATTGTGCAGTCACAACAGAACAGATACCTTTTGATTATACTAAAGGTTTTCCCACTTGCATTACAGACTACATCGCAGTTACAGCATTGGAGAAATAATTGTACAATGGGGCTGTTCAAAAACATTTTTTCAAATTTTTTCGGCTACTTCTTAAAATTGCTAGATTGCCTAAAAAATCAAATTTGGCTCAATTCCAACCAGTAGAAAGCCATGCTATGAAATAAAATTTTAGACTAATTACAAATAAAGATTTTCGAATTTTGCCGGCTATCTCATGATATTGTTACATTGTGTAAAAATATGATTCATAGCAAATTTGACTCAATTCCAACTAGAAAAAGTGAAGTTATTAGAGTAGACACACAACATTAGCTATTCATTATTACTCACGTGCACAATGCACATAGGGGAGATGTGGTACCGATGGATCACTGGGACCGAAAATACTTTGGAAATTCTCTATGATAATTCCATGATAACACTCCGTGAACTTGTCTACAATTGCATGCTGGCAACATCTTTCCTCACATACAAAAAAATTCGACGTGCGCGAGCTATGTGGTCTCTCACAGATGTTTTTTGTTTTGGGGGGTGTAAACTAAATTTAAATCGACATATACATTTTTCTTTGTAACCTTCAACACGAACAAACCAGCAATCATTTTTATTGTGAAGTCTAGGCCTTGTATCAGGCTATATAATGGCACCTAATATTTTTTTCAGTACTTTTTTTGAGTGGAATTTTTTTCGATTCATGTACAAAATTAGTAGGGTGGGGACCGATGATACAATAGCCAAATCAAACAAAATAATCAAGCATACTAATCATGAAACAAATGAAACATGACTACGTACAGAAAATCTTTACGTAATAATTGCATATGAGGTTTTATCGCTATAAAGAGGTATTTGGAAGTCACACTGTCGATTTTCGGGAAATATGTATGTACCCTCAAATTTATAAGTCCGAGCCTAAATCAAAACGTGATTTTATGACAACATTTAGGTTAATATTTAATCTATTTTTCGACAGTTGCGACCGAAAATTCGTCTTTGGCTTGCTGTAGCTTAGATTATTATACCGAGCAAGAAAAGTTGTCACATCTGAGTTTTTAGGGTATATGTGTCATAGGTCCCTGGGTCGTGTGCCATTGGACCCACCGGGTTGGGACCGATGACACGTTCGAGCAACAAATTTTAAACGTCCATAAATATTTTTCGAAATTACGGATATTCATGTATATGTGCGCGATAGGTAGAGCTTGTATCAAAGTGCTGAGCCAGCAAAAGATCTGCTGTTTTCGGCTGAACATTTTGGTGCCAGCGATCATTTTCCAATTTTTGATTCATCGGTACCACATCTCCCCTACCTAACAAAACGTCAAATGGACGAGGGGCATTGTGTGTTTTCACAGACAGCAGATGAAATCAATGAGTTACACCTCAAAAATACTAATGTGGAAAGGAGATCCTCAAATATGTTAAAGCGGCATGGCCCTTGAATGAATCCACATCTACTGAATACACGTTCCATTAGTGCACTAGATGCAGGAATTGACAAGCATTTTTGGACCACACTGAAGAGCATTGAATACTCATTCTTTCTAGTCGCCCAAAAATGCAAAGAATCATCGCCTTCAAATCGACACATGAGCTTATCAGTCTCTTCACCGTCTGCGTCATTTCATTGGCTCTAATTGAACTTTGATTCAATTGTTTGCTCGTATAATTGAAAAGTCTTGAGTACTTTAGTTGCGGAGGATCTTATTACCTCTTCATCACTGGACGATTTTGTACAATGCATTGCTACTATGTATCATTTTCTGTTGTTTTTACGGCGGCATATCTGATATCAGACAAGTGCAACGAAAGCAGTGGTGACAAATAGCGATGTCGGCAGAATTCGTCGGATGCGTTGATCTAGCCATTATGATTCGCAAATTTCTTCATCTTCAAGTCATACAAAATAAGCCGAGTCAATGACTTGGGTCGAGTCATGCGTAATGACTCGAGTACAAGTCGAG
>ATSW01016897.1:0-12367 GCA_000444245.1 Botryllus schlosseri
GACTCAGAATGACACTCATATTTGGCTCGCGGTCAAAAGTTTATAAGAACCAATGCTATGAAGTTACACCGTCAAGTCTAAAGCGAAGAAAAACAACGATGAAAAAATCTTCATACCGATCCCAATTGTCTTTAAATTAGTTCTGTTCCCAGCAGGAGTATGACGAGGTGACAATATCTTCGGCGGTTTTAAATTAGAAATGCTTTGTTGTGTTATCAGCTTCTCAAGAAATATCTCGAAGACATCTAATTTAAATGCACGCGTAATCGAACCACTATGTCTTTGAGAACGTCTTTCGTCTTGGAGATGATTTTTGTTGTATATTAGAGAATGTGAGTGATGCCAAAACTGCCAAAAATAAAATCCGAAAAATATGCTACTTTTAGTACTGTAGGCGTATGCCAAAAACAATCCTGCTTCTCGATAACTAAAGCCAGCGAAGCGTACCTATTTTCGTTGCCAGTTCATGGAATTACCCTTACCGCATGCTGATGCACCTTCGTTCTCATAAAATCGTCCACACGACCAATTTTAAATAGAGCCTACATTATTATTGATTTTGTAAATCCGGTCGAGTTGTAAGATAACGTGTTTATGGATAGCAGTGACGGGTCTGTACAGAAGTCAAACAATTGCTGTTCAACGCAGCTCAGTCTACCGAGCATAGATAGCTCTTGGTAAATCTTTCAAGTGTAAATATTTTTTAAATACAAGCATATATTATAATTTTATGTTTTTTGGTATATATAGGAGGTCACTGATAAAGTAAAAACAACGAAAAATAACATGCTTTAAATAGAGGCACTGTTTTAAACACCTGTGTTTTAAATGCATTTCAAACACTTCCTTACTGGTATCACACTTCGCAGGGAACTGCTCGCCGACATTGAACCCGTACGATACTACTCAGGAGCCAATTTTTCCGCCGACGCTGCGGGTAGGTTTATTGGAACGGACTGCCCGTGGAATCGAGCATTTCAGCACCGATTTCGTTACAACTATAATTAAGCACGCCATTGTAGAAGATTATTTATATGAAGTAGAATTTTGGAATAGTCCATGTCTTCATTTACAAGGGTGAAGCGCCTTACCAACTAAATAGTCGCTCGTTTATATTATTATCAGTAAATTATGAGAAAAAAAATCGAAAATGTAATTTCGAACAAATCAAGAGTCATTCTCTGGCTGTTTTGGAAATGGACACTATTCTGGACAAAACTTCGTTTACAATGTGTAAAGTTAAGTTTTGATAGAGTGATATTCGTAGGTTGATCACGATGGAATTCCCGACTCTGTAACATTCGTGGGAAAAAATGTCACGTGGTATCAGCCTGCAGATCTTCGCGAGTTACTATTTCTGAAGACAAGCAAGCCAGATGCAAAAATCGTTGTTGGTAACACGGAGATTGGGATTGAGATGAATGTGATTGGAAGATCTTACGCTCACCTAATCCATCCTGTCAACGTTCGAGAGCTATTTGAGATAACGGAAACAGCTACCGGTAGGCTATACATTGAATGAAGCTCTTTAGCAAATTCGCATGAATTCGATAAATAATGATAAATCTGATGCAACTGAATTATTGAGTAATGAAATATCACGAGTCCACTCTGCCGTTGTGAGAATAACGACCCTGAAAGGATCGACTATATCTAAGTGGTAGGAATGAATTGTATGTTAGCCACTTTGGTGTTATTATGGTTACTATTCACGGCAGTGGTGACCAACACTTATCTTACCATGCGCATCAATAATTGATAACAATTATGGCATGAAAACTCAGTGTGCATACATGTCCTAGCCGCGCGAAGCGCGAAAATTTCAACTCGAATGAATCTGCCATGAAATATTCTACTTTATTGTCGTATACGATGATCTACGAAAAATGTGGTTGGCCCCTATGGCTACGTAAATGCGTCGGGACGTATATCGTAGTCACCCATATCCCAAATTTCGCGGTCAGGCTAATCAAATTTTTGGTTAGCCTTGCAAGTTCATAATAATTACCTGGGTAATTTAATTTTTGATAATATAACTGATTTCGAGAATGACCGCACGGGTCACTCAAAACGCTCTCGCTCGCTAAAACTCTGCTATAACAATCGATCATTTATACCACAACCAAAAGAATAGGGTATATCTCATAAAGGAAATGGCTTCTCAAACTGTAGGTCTCAATACCACCTAAAAAATTTATCGGTTTCAAATGAGGCTAATGGTATGAGGAGTGCTCTAAAACATGTATAATGTTCATGAGTCATTGTCATATATCGGCATGGTTACATTAAACTGTACAGGTACACAAGTACGATATTTGGCCAGTTGAAAGTAACCATCATGACGATGCATTCCGCGGTTAACTTCAGTGTGACGCTACTGCATGGGGAGAGTCTCAGTGCCTGTTACAAATGTGCTTTGACACCCCGCTCGGGATTTAGCGTTGTATTGGAAATCTTTAAAAAGCAGGGCTAATTTATTTATACAGGCATTATGATTGGCGCATCATGCAGTTTGTCCAAACTAGAGAATTGCCTTCTGCAACTCTGTGCGAAGAAGTCACAAGAGTCGGTACAGACCTTTGAAGCCATTTTGAAGATGCTCACGGTGTTTGCTGGAGCTCAAATCAGAAATGTCGCAGTAAGTGATATGTACTATGTATGACTTTGGCTACTGCTTAGAAACACCATTCTTACAGTGTCTTGGTGGAAATATAATGACTGGAAGTCCAATTTCCGATTTGAATCCGATTCTAATGGCTTGTGGAGCGAAGCTGACCTTTGAATCCCTAAACGGTGGGCGTCGAGAAATTGTGATGGACGATACTTTCTTCAGCGGATATAGAAGGACGATCGCCAAACCGGAAGAAGTGTTGATCAGTATCTCCCTTCCCTTTCTATCGCAGGTCAGTTGATGGCTCTGATCTGCATACGAAGTATTGTTGTCAGAGTTGTCTGACCACAAAACAAATTATTGGCGATGGTGAAAGATCTCGGCACGGCGATGGAGTGACGCCATTTTTTCAATGAATTGTTGATACGAACAAAATTTCATAATTCGTAACAATCTGCACAAGAATATATCACCCTATACGGCAGTGATCGGGAACCTTTTTTGTCCGAAGAGCCATAATGGCCCTATATTTTCCACCTCAACTCCCAAAGAGTCATACATGCCAATCAACTGTTACGTCACAATTGAAAATTCGTGACGTCATGGTAGCACTTATTCGAACTCACTACATGGGATTCCTCGTGTGCGACATATTTTCTGAGTAAAATCTGGTATTTATTGTTCGGAAATAAAGGTCAAAACGAGAGATATAGAAAAGACGGGCCAAGTCTCACCCTTGATAACGCAATTCATATGTAGATTAGAATTTATTTCAACTGATATTAATCGAATGTGACTGTCACACTGATTACGAAAATCTATATATTTATCGACTTCTCAAAGTATTCGGCGGTAACATAACGTTGAGAAACACGCCTACATTTTATCGCCGGTACTACACAGAGCTATACTTACCGATCAAGAACGTGGATAGCTATGACGTTGTGTGTAATTCGAGTTTGTAATTGTCACATTCACAACAGTTCATTTTGCGACTTAGATCAGGAAGACAATGCGTATTTGAAAACTGCGTTTTGAAATGGGCGCTGCTGTGTCTGCTATGCTCCTTGATTAATCAACGTATCGCACAATTCAAGAGTTCGAGTCGGGTACATAGAATTCGCGAGTGATATTGGTCGCCGGCGTGACAGTAACTTAAATTTGATGATTTTGAAAAGAGAGGGTCCTAAAGAGAGCCCCTAAACTTGAAGACAACATTGTCTTTACCTCTCAAAGACATGTTTGTACTGCCACGAGAATAATTATTTTGGCCGAGATTAACATTTACCAACTACTCTTTGCAATATTGATCAATTCAACACAAAAATATATATTTGGCAAAGAGCCATATCTTATACCCAAAAGAGCCATATATGGCTCGCGAGCCATAGGTTCCCGACCACTGCTATACGGAGTTATAGGTGATAAATCGTGTATCGTTACAATGTAGTCCCGGGGCCTACGATACTTAGTATCGTAGGCCCCGGTAGTCCTATTAATAATTAATGAAACAGTCTCAATCTATTTGATGAGTGTTTCCGGTAACATTTCGAAATATGAAGCCTATAAAACAGATCATATATCGATATCCTCAATTGCACTTGACGACTATCGCAGTTGCAGTATTTATGCAACTAGCATCACCCACTTCAACTCTTTCAACTGTATGAGATATTTTAAAAAGTATTGGATTGATTGTAAAAGAAAATTGCCCTGTCCCGTCTCCTCTCCAAAAGTATTGACTTTGACAATCAAGTCTTCAAATTGATTGCCAATAGTTTACCTCAAATTTGAGCAGATTAGAAGATATAGTTGGCCTGATGATCTGATCTCCCTGTCACCAGGATGACATCATGGAGGCGTACAAACAATCTAAGCGGAAAGAAGACGACATTGCCATCGTCAATTCCGCCATGCTGGTCACGTTCAATCCGGGAACCAGCGTTGTGAAGAAAATGTCAATGGCGTTCGGGGGAATGGCCGCTGTAACGAAAATGGCAAAGAAGACGATGGACAAAGCAGTGGGCAGGTATACCGTCACTGAATTTGCATAGTTAGTGAGTATGATCATCGCATATATAGCAGGCTTACTCGAATAGATATTTCGTGTCATTAACAATATGGATGTGTGAAACATGCTGGCTGTAACCAAGTCAAGAGGTTTAGCGTCATAAGTCGTTCGATAAATTCAACTTCTGACTGGGTCAAGTCGAGTCATTTTGGTTTTGTCATCAAGTAACTGTGCGAGTCGAAGTCATAATATGAGAGGTCAATTTCGAGCCCGAGTCCAAGTGATTTTCGATAGCACTTTGAAATATGAAGCTGCTTAGAAACAGGTGTCCGTATATGACCCGTTTTCCGCTCATGTACCCATGCCATCAATTGTACTGGAAGACGATATCCTCTAGTGCGAATAGAACAGTAAACTCCGTAGTCGGACTCCATAGTAGTCATTTACGTTCTGATTCGATAGTTATCAGGGATATCATGTGATATTCGATGAGCTACGGGTTAATTATTATCAAATCAGTGAATCATCATTCAACAACGTTGCACCCAGCGACTTGATTTAAATCGATAAAACTGTGGACCATACTGTGTCGCGGCTGCGGCTTGCACAATGGCACTATAGTGGCACAGTGTTCAACTGGTCGTGGCGTGGGTTAGTATCCCGGAACTGGAATTGCCGTGCAATACATGGTGACTGCCGATATCAACAACAAGTCACTTTCCATATTCAAGGATATAACTGGAGTCAAATCGAGTCATTACAACCACGGTAACAGTACAAAAGTATACAGATCCGTCATATAGCAATTTCTTGCATCGGGGCCATTTGGCATAAACCCAGGCAATATAATTTTTCTTCAGAATGTGGGATAAGACATTGCTCAACAACGTGTGTCAATGGCTAAACGACGAGATGGAATTAGCACTTTCTGCTCCGGGAGGCATGGTGGAGTATAGAAGAACCTTGGTGACTAGCTTCTTCTTCAAATTCTATCACCATACTTTTGCTCGCCTGGTGGAGCGCAATGTGGTTGGGGTAAGTATAACTGGAGGTTATACCAATCAGTTAATAACTGTAGTAAACAGTAGCAACATATTTGTGGCGTTTTACTGATTCATTACCTCAAATATTCTGTCTATCGATAATCAGAAACTCGGTTCTGTAAAATCGCATATGCTCAAATTGTCTTCTGTTCAAAGTATCTCAGAACCGCGATATTTTTGACACCTCACAGGTGCATAGAGACTAAATAGAGGATTGCAAAATGGTTTTTTTTTCATCAAATTTTGTCAATTTCTGTGTACTGCACAGACCCAATCATAGTCATTGTCAGTACAGTGGGTCATGATCATGAATCAATTAAACTTAGCTTTGCTTCCTTCAAAGCTGTGCCCCTGAAAATTTATCCGACAGCTGTTAATGTCAATGAAATAAATGTAACTAACATCACAATACTGTACAGGAAAACAACGTTATCCTCAGTAAAGCCATCTGTCAACATCTTTCAGTCGAAGATCAGCCATTTACGAGTGAACGGACGTGGCAAGAGGTTTAGATCAGCGTTCATTTGCTGTACGTTGCTTTTCAACAGTGATGGTTCGACGAAATCCTTTATTACAGCCTCAGCCGGACCACGCAGGAACCGATACAGTCGGTCACAGCGTACCGCATACATCGGGACTGAAGCAAGTAACTGGCGAAGCAGAGTATCTAGATGACATTACACCAATTGAAGGTAGGCTATTTACCGAAATCGCCTGTGCTTGCTGAATACATATTATCAAGATCGCCACCGTTGTAGGCGAGCTGAACATGGTGTTGGTATATAGTACGAGAGCGCATGCCAAAATTATATCCGTGGACGCGAAAGCTGCTTTACAGTTACCGGGAGTGGTTGATTTCATAAGTGTCAACGACGTGATGGGGGAAAACGTGATGGATGGTGAAGACGAGAACACTTTTGCCGATGGCATTGTAAATAGACTTCTTTCTCAGCATCTAAACATACATATACTGGTTGCTGGCAAATTATGTGCTCATAGGTCACGTGCTATGGTCATGTGATCGGGGGAATCGTTGCGGATACGCAAGAAAATGCATTCAAGGCGACTGGGCTGGTGTCAATTGAATATGAAGATTTGGAACCGGCAATTATTACCATCGAGGTTGCTCATCTTTGAATTACTTTGGATCATTAGTTCTAAACATATACTTATATTTATATTGCAGGACGCAATCGAACATGATTCCTACTATGCTATTATGAAACTTGCCAAGGGTGACATCGGCGACGGATTCAAGCATTGTGATCACGTGACAGACGGAGAAGTAAGGTATTCGGAATTTGGCCCTATACCAGAATTGCGAAATGTTTAATACTTTCTCTGTGACGAATTATACACAGGGTTGGCGGGCAGGATCATTTTTATTTGGAGACCCATTGCTGCATTGCCATACCGAGAGATGGCGAGAGCGAAATGGAGGTGTGGAGCTCAACGCAAGACGTCACGGCATTGCAGAAAACGGTAACAAACGGGTTGCTGGTATAGCTCCATGCCGTATATGATTCCTACTTCTTTCCATTAGATTTCCACCTGTCTTGGTGTGCCGAGAAACCGGGTATTGGTGAAAGTGAAGCGAATTGGAGGCGGATTCGGCGGAAAGGAGTCGAGGGCGTCGAAAGTAGCGTGTCCGGCTGCGATTGCCGCTAAAAAGTAACATGTTATGGCAATTTTAACGAGAAATTGAGAGGATATTAGCTAATTTCACATTCGTGTGCACAGTCGTAAACAGATGTTTCACCTTCGCATATAAATAATGAGCGCAAATTTCATGTTTCTTATGCTAAGGGATATCCTCATTGATGACCTCATCGTTAACGACGGTGCTTGTGCCACTTCTAATGGTGTAATCGTATCCGCTCTACTACGGAGGCTTGTTACGTAGTCAGTTAGCTATAGTTAATACAAACAAATTGGTCACAAATTGGTCAATTGTGGGAAGGTTAGCGTTATAGTAAAATCCACTGCCATCGACGCCAGAATCCCCGGTTCGATTCTTGGCAGTAACGCAGCACGCAATGAAGTGTCGTAGATTTATGTTGACTCCTGTTACATCTGTTACGCTGCTGTATAGGACATAAAGCTGGAAATGATGGCATATTGAGAGGCATTACTGGTGCATTACCTCGCATTGTGGATTGTGTGTTGCATTGTACAGTGTGTGTAGTGGCGCATCAACATGACATCACCTCCAATTTTTTTCTCGCTACGTCACTTTCTACGTCCCGGATGTTGTGATGCAGGGAGAATAGATATGGCCTGGGTATATGTCACATGGTTCTATAACATGCAAATGCGGTAGGGAAACACGAAACGCAAATATACTCTGGGTAAATCATACATACAAATAAAGGAGGATACGTAAATATATAGAGGGATAGATCAGCTTGTTGCTGTAGTGTTTTATACCATTGCAGGCTTGGCAGACCTGTGCGCTGTGTGCTGACGCGACAGCATGACATGCTGAGTACTGGAGGAAGGCATCCATTTTTAGGGCGTTACAAGGTTGGTGGATTCGTATTTCTTAATGTATGCATGGTATTTGTTTGTGGGTGTGTGTTGTATGCATGTGTTGTGTGTATACAATATACATGTGTTGTGTGTATACAATATACAGATCCGTGGTTCTTAACCAGGCTTCAAACGAAGACGCGCCTAAAGTCACACTGATTTGCAGTGAATATCCATTCTAATCTTCGTTGGTGTATGAAAATCATGTTCTAATGGTGGTGTCCCTGGAACACTGTTGTTGGTGCACACTGCACAGTTCATTCTGTGCTCCAGTATTCGATAGTAATGTATTAGATGTGTAATTTGGTAGGTTTTTGTGATTCTGAAGGCTTGCAGATTATAGCATAAGTGTTCGCCATGTTCGTAAAGGTCAAGAACCACTGATCTATATCTATGTAAAAGTGTGCTCTGTTCTTCAGTTTTACATGGCACTCCACAAATACACAACTTCAATGGCGAATATGACTTATGATTCCGACTATATACACGCAGATAGGTTACAACAACGATGGACGTATCAAGGCTTTGGAAATTCGGTACTACAACAATGCAGGAAACACGTTAGATCTCTCAGAATCAGTAATGGAAAAGGCCGTATTGCAGTCCGACAACAGCTACGAGTAAGAAATACAAAAGTACATTTAGCTACATCTCATCAACGTGGCCTTCTGCGGTTCAGAATCCCAAACATGGAAATTACCGGACACGTCTGTCGAACGCACATAGTCTCGAACACCGCATTCCGTGGATTTGGATCTCCACAATCCAACGTTATTGTTGAAGATTGGATTACACGCGTTGCTTATCACTTGGACATGTCACCTGAAAAGGTATCTTGTTGCACCCTACAGGTCATTTCCACGAACCACTAGACTTACAATTTACAATCCATCAGGTTGAATTTCTTCACAGTCAATCATTTTACAACCAATTATATACTATATACCCGATGACGTTGCATTTCCACACCGTCGGAAAGCTCGCTTTTAACGCTTTTTCTTCGCTGTGCCGCAATCCAGTCCAGTGGCTATCTTCAATTTCCAGATCCGTTACCAAAACATGCTTAAAAACGGTGACACAGTCATCTATGGCGCTGCTATGTTCGGCATAACTCTGAGAGACTGCTGGGAAGAATGCGTCAGACGGAGCGACTTCGAACGACACAGACGGGAGGTCAATGAATTCAATGCAATCAACAGGTGCGTTACAGAATCTGCACAGAATACCATGTACCAGTGTTGGGATGACTCGAGTCATGACTTGACTCGAGTCAGACTCGAGTCACCTTTTTCGTATGACTAGACTTGACTCGGGTCACTTTGCTAACATGACTTGACTTGACTTGACTCGGCGTATCAGAAACGTGGATTGACTCGTGACTCGGAGCAAAATTCACGAGTCAATTTCAAGTCATCAAGTAAAAATCACCTTATCTTGCATATGTTCGGATTGTTCGCCAAACACTTGTGTAACACATGAGAGCGATCGATCATTCAATGATCGTGCGTTTTACTGAGCCTCCAATATTTTCTATGACCACAAACGAAGTGATCGAAGCTACAGCTTACGTTGTCGTAAACTAGTAGTGAAGTAATTTAATAGCAAAATATATATTTCTGTTCTCTGTTCTTACCTTAACTGAACCTATTGTTTTACTGAAATTGAAATCGAATATAGTTTATATACTACTCAACCATTGGCGCATATCATATCAATATGTATACATGGGTACTGTATTGCGTTTTATCAATTCGTTTCTCGATTCTCTATCTTGGCTGGTAACTATAAAATGAGGCTATGCAATTACATACGTAGTTTAACAGTTCTACGTATAAGTGAGTGCTATAGCCCCTTATTGCATGTATATTTAACTCTATATTCGTTCATCGGTTCAGAATCAATGACCAATCAATCTGTTATTCAGACACATAGCGAAATGCAATGACGTAATCATGCTTCATACTTCAAAAAAGCAACTTGACTTGAATTTTGACTTGACTCGTGACTTGACTTGACTCGAGTCACCTTCGAAAATCGATTGACTTGACTTGACTCGAGTCAAAATATGAAATGACTCGGAATGACTCGTGACTCGAAGGTAGTGACTTGATCCCAACACTGCCATGTACCTAGATCGCCTATAATTACGAGCATTTAGCGATGTAGAAACAGATAGCCTCATTCCAAATGTGAGCGTTTTTACACAATTTGGCCTATGCTTCAAAGCAGTGTTGGCACTCAAGGTCAGTGAAAAATGAAACACTAGATTTACCAACTAAAAACACTGGATCGACAAAAAATACACTAGTTTTGAAATTTAGGTCAAATCTATTGCATAAATCATAAAAATATGACGGGGTGCATTGATTAACACCAATGAATTTACAAGAAGACTTGAATGATAAATTCATCAGGTTTTCTAAAATCTTTTTCACATACAATATTGAGAACTTTTTATTTCCTGACAGTAAAGTTACAATTTTTTCGGCTCTAAACAGATTCTCACGAATATAAATAATATCCACGACATTCGATCCAATCAGAGTGAGCGATATAAAAATTGGTGAACCGTCATCACAAACCACATATCAATGAGTCGTTTTCTAGTTTTCCCACAGTCAAAGGATCGAAGAAAGCCGACATCTTAGTCAAATAAAATTATCGAAGCCAAATCACTGTAGGCTGCCCCATGCAAAATTATTTCAGCGTTATGATGTCATGCCCGTTTTTAATTCAAATATTGTAACTTAAAGTAATTTATATTCTTGGCAACACCAGGGATATAAAACTGAGTGTATATCGCAGGGCTACTCATAATATGTATTCATTCACGAATGGGCCCGGGCAAATCGAGCAAGGTATCATATTCGCTTCTATCATCGGTTCGCTTTTGGGAGTTAAAAACCGGTCTCAGGCTTGGATAAAAACAATGGTCAGGTTGCCGGTTAATCCGCTTTGTCTCAGTCGTTGTCAAGTTGTCATACAAACTTTACCTGTACTAGGACATGACGATTAGATAAACAAACTGCCAGTCATGGCTTGGTAAAATCTTCAACATGAACTCGCGAACATGATATAGTCCGGACGTATCCGCATCGCCATTGTATATTTATAAAAGGTGTCAAAAATCCTGTATTTAATCTCAAGATCTTCACACCGTCAGTAGTAGAAATGAGCTCCATAGCAAAGCAATTTACCTTCTGGGTTTGTTCTTGTGCTAAATGAGCAAGTGTTGGACAGATACCATATGTTATGCAAAGCTCATCACAATGACGTCTTCATTTAATCTATTTTTTCATGAAAAAATACTAGATTTGCAAAATTTTGATAAAAAATACAGTAGAACACTAGGTCAAGTCAAAATACAGTAAATCTAATGTAAAAACACTAGGAGTGGCACCACTGCTTCAAATCACCCGGAAATACCAAGTTATTTCAGATGTGTAACCTCACAATTGTTGGTGCCACCCCGACAGCTCGTGAAACATTACTGAAATACCATCACAGGTTGCACTACACACGGAAGCTTTGATGCTATCAGCTCGCTGTGATACTGATGCTGTTTGAAAGATAAGATTAAGCTTATGTTAGTTATTGCACACAATTTACAGTAATCACTTGTGCCGGATGAACGTTACTGCGACTTTCGTTTGCTGCTCGAGTGTTGTTTCGAGATGAAAATACGTTGACTAATACCACGGGTTCCCAACCCGGGGCCATGGGCTTTTTCAGGGGGGTATGACAAATATATCATCATCTCAAGGCTACTTCACTATAACAAAATAAATAAATAAATAATAAAATAAGATATTGTGGGCACAAAAACAAACTCAAGCATAACATTAACGGAATATGCAATAAACTAATGAATGCACCTATCAGTGTTGAGATCAAGTCACTACCTTCGAATCATGGGTCATCTCGAGTCATTGCAAATTTTGTCTCGAGTCAAGTCAAGTCAATCTATTTTCCAAGGTGACTCGAGTCAAGTCAAGTCACATCGAACTTTCGAAGTATGAGTGATGACACGAAGTCATTACATTTTGCTAGCTGCGTGAAAGACAGATATATCTTGAATCAAATAACGAATATAAAGTTAAATATACACGAAAAAAAGGACTTCCATCGCTCACGAACATGCTGAAATGCGTCTGTAACTGTATAGCTACGTCT
>ATSW01016905.1:0-13068 GCA_000444245.1 Botryllus schlosseri
CGACAACCGATCAACGAAACAAAGAAACGCGCGCGGAAAATCACACAATTTTCCAACCGGAAAATATAAAAAAAAAAACAGGGTTTCACACTTTGAACTACTCAATATGCATGAGTTGAGACCGAAGTTATGAATGATTTGCAACTAACTGCGCATATAGAGGACGTTCTTTCCAAGTACAGCACTGAAAGTTCTAAAATCACAATTGTGATCCGAAGTCACTCAATTCTGTTTTGATTATCTTGGATATTTAGCAACCGAAGCGTTTCAAAATGCTTAGGCCCCTAGGTTGAGCTCTTGTGCGAACAATAAATCTGCACTTCCTTGTCCAGCGGCATATATGCACATCATGCACTCATGGTATGCATAATGCACAGATCGTGTGTATGTGTATCATGAGTCGGTGTATATTAGTGTTACCATATTTCAGCAACCCAAATTACGGACATTCTTTAGCGCCCACTAGTGGATTTCAAAATGAGGTATTGCGTCACACTAGCAAAGCATAGCTCATAGACCAGAGGTGGTCACGATCCGGTTCAGGAGTATGTGGCTGTGTGTTGTGTTACCGGAACCCAAAGCAAATGTTTTCAAACCCTTCCCGCCCAAATAAACAACGATTTTGAGCCCATCACTATAGGGTAATCGATGCAACTTCGGAAGGAGGGTGCTTGCTATATGAATCCGCCTTCTATATGCATCTGCTCGTTAAATTATTTGAATGGATTCTGTCAATAATATTGGTCGTTCCATATATTACTACAGGGGTGGGAAATTATTTTCCTCCGCGGGCCAAATGAGAAGTAGAAAATACGTTGGCGGGCCGAGTGAAAAATTTTAGCTATATTCTCCAGCGTTTTTAATATTTGGCTACTTGTATATTACATTGTTAATAAATGATGCTCACTGTGCTCCGTGAAGCCCTATGCACGTTCTTCTTTCGATACTCTAAAACAGTGGATCTCAAACTTTTTTAGGGTCGCCTCCATTTATGACAGTGAAAAATTTCGCGCCCCCGTTGTAATGATATCACAAAATGCAGTTTTGTATCGAAAAGCGTAAGGTAGAAGTATAGTAAGTGGCACAAAATCCCAAACCCACTTTTCACTTGATTTACAAAATTCAAGTTCAAAAAGTAAGTAGGCCTACTAAGTCAGGGGTCGCTTAACTCAAAACGGGTCGCGGGCCACTTTTCAACCATCTTAGAGGCTGCGGGCCGCAAGAATGCAATATCGAGACAAAATAGGCCTATGCCACACAGCAAGGAAGCAATTAGTAGCAAAGGCGTATTAAGTATTGCATCAGCCTTCCATGCTATCCTAAAGTAATGGACATCAGGTCTAATGGGGATCGAACCCACGTCCTATCGATCGGGAAACCGGGCGTCGTATGCAGGCAGACTGCAGAGGCGTAAGCAGAAGATGTTACGGTTCGAATTCGAAACCACGTCCACCTGAAATCCTAATTATGTCTCCAATAATCTCGTTTGTTATTAGGCAATTGTTATCACGTTGTTGCGTTTCGACCGTACTAACAGTGTTGGGACGACTGAAGTCAACTTTTTTCAAATGCCTTGGCTTGACTCGAGTCACTTTCCAAAAATGACTTGACCTGACTCGGCGTCTCAAAATTGTGGTTTGACTCGTGACTGGATGAAAAAGTTTCGAGTCAATTTCAAGTCGTCCCGTAATCGGTGTCCAGTAAGTCGCTCTATTTGTACGTACATGTTTTGGACACGCTGATGCGACCTGTGTGTGCATTGTGCAATGTACATTGAGCGACCATGCAGTGATTCAACGGTTGTGCAGCCTGGTTTTACTAAGTCTCCTAGGCAAATAAATTCACCGCAAAATTAGTGATTAGAGCTTACGTGTAGCAGTGTATTTCTGCTCAGTGTTCATCTTGACGAGACTCTTGCATAATTCAAATCGGACAGATATATGCATTACTCGTTAACAATTGGTACAGGTTTGGATTGTATCGTCTGGATATGTAGGCGTATGTCTCTAGAGACACTTGATGGCCTAAGCTATAGTAGCCAATTTGTTGCACATCTGAACAAAATATTGTTAAGTGTCTTCATCTTCTTTTTGTATAACAATTTTCGGTTGGTTTGTGCGAATGAACTATATTTTCCAAAAAGAGTGCGAATGGTGCTCAGAAACCACTGTGCCGTGCCATGCTATTCATGCGGCCCGCCGTCTTCATGTTTGCTATGGGTGTTCGCTCAAACAGCGTTTTACGTGACTTGAGTAATTGCAAATGCTTCCTGGAGAAATTGATTACATGGTAAGCGTGGTAGTGTTGTAGGCTACTTACAGCAATTTCCTGTCTGTAATGGTTAGAGCAGCTGGATTCGAATAAGAGCACGCATCACACAACTGTAAGAAAGCTCACTTGGACTCACCAATGATATCAATAGGCCTACATGTCATCCATTGAAAATGGCTTAAATTCCATAGGGAAAAATTTGTGTGGGCTAAAAATAGACAGCAAATCCACGAACAAAGTCTACTCGATGTCGAACACGGCAGTGACCAGCGAGATCAATCCTAAACAATTATGACTAGTTTGCAGTAAGAAGACTCCATCTTGGCAACAAATAACAGCAGTAGTGTGGGTGGGTGTCTGATTTCAAAGAATACTCGAAGTCGTTTCGACACCCCCCTTCTTTTCATTGTGTCGCA
The DNA here is from genome assembly GCA_000444245.1 of Botryllus schlosseri. NCBI lineage: Eukaryota > Metazoa > Chordata > Ascidiacea > Stolidobranchia > Styelidae > Botryllus > Botryllus schlosseri. The sequence goes on from ATSW01016905.1 coordinate 2,688, forward strand.
GTCTTGTGATGTATTGAAATGATGAAATTGTTAGTAATAAATTGAATAGCTATACATAACCAACGAAATGGCCACGCCTAAAACTTGAGGGGGCACGATTACCATTGATCTCCCACTGACAATGTATAAGCGTAATCCTGGATGCGGGAGTGCATTTTTCGCCGACTTCGAAGTCTCAGAAAGTGTGTAACTCGGGATAACTGCTCTAGGATAAAAATCAGAGGTGGTCGAAGTGGTATCCTATGCGTGTAGAAACAACGCTGTAAATTTCTACTCAATTGCAGGTAGAAATTAGCAAGACATGCCAAAAATAGTCAAGAGAAAGTAGAACATGAAAGGTATGAAAACTAATCGACTATTCTCAGAGGGTAGAATTGGTCGATGATTCGCATACTACTAGCACAGTGGTTCTCAACCGGGGGTCCGCGGACCCCTGGGGGTCCGTGAAGCATTTTCAGGGGGTCCGCGAAGCCTCAAAATAATTGATAACCAAACTTGTAGTTTTTTAATTAGAAAAACCACGAGGCAGTCTCCCTTCATTACTAGTAAAACTCCAGAGCTCACATCAACAGAATGCCGATCTGAGGTGAAATATCCTGCTGTGCAGACTCATTTTAATTCGTAAATTGCCAATTGCCCACCGATACAAAGATTTTGCTGTTTATAAATGTTTTATTCGGGATCGGGGAAAAAAAGTGGGATGAGTAACGTCAATCACGGTGACTTCGAAATGTTTATAAAATCCATTTTCTCCTGGAATATACACAACGGTCTTTCCATCATGAATTCACGATAAGCTGCTATATAGAAACGACCAGGCTTGACTTTATATGTTCATTAAAAAATCTTTTTGGTCCCATATTTGTTGCAATCAAATGTGTCCAACCCAAATGTGTCATCGGAAGCGTTACACGTTAATGCCACATTCACCACACATATTTGTGGTATTGGATTTTCGGCACTCGTTCATATCAAATCGAAGGCGCGTATTTTCAAGACACTGTCACGTATTTCAAGAACTGTGGTTGCAGAATTAGCTTTGAAATAATAGAAGTGAACCCAATTTCTACACGAATAATATGATCTTATTTTCAACAACGGCTATTTTGTTGCTGTTTATCACTAAGCCTACAGCTGTCGTTTGCACAAGACAGAAGACGGTTACACGTGAGCTAAATCTGAACTTAAACTTCGTGGGGGTCCGCAGGGGTCCGTGACGATCCGAAAGGGGTCCGCGAAGACAAAAAGGTTGAGAACCACTGTACTAGCAGATGGTATCAGGTAGCTATTTTCAAAACTGCGAGATCCATCTTTTCGACGATACAATCTTGGCAAACATATTTCGCAGTTACTGCGATGGGCTATTTCAAGCGGTACTAACGACAATTCTCAAATCTACTATCTACTTAAATTTAGTTTGGCCCAAATAAAAGGTATTTTTACGGTAGACGTCCTAGTATAAAAACCAAACCACCTCAGTAAGACGTGCAAGTGAGCAAAACCCACTTGGTTACTCCGCAGAAGTACTTTGCCACCAACCACCTCCGGAAACAACATCTTCAAATCCCGTAACGCGGCTACCTAACATAGTGAATATGTTTAGTACCTGAGACTTCTTTGCTGAGGATAAACCGCATCACTCCCAAAGAAATAATGGAGGGCTATGTAAGTCAATCAAGTCTGAGTAATACTAATAGTTCACTGATGCGCCACCAGAACCACGATGCGAATGCTATTGAAAACCTTTTTTTGCCCGAGTTGATAAATAGATATGCAATCGCTGGATAGACGAGAACAAGCTGCAGATTTACGCATACACATTTATGCGTACATACTCATTTCAACAACACAAGCATTATAATTAAGACTCCATGATTGATTAAATAAGCTCTCACTCACATCTCAGCCAGCGAGCATTGGCAAATACGCCTCTGAATCATATAACATAGAGCAACATAAATTAAAATCCAAAAAAAGCAGTAAACATATATTCCACACTGCTAACCCACAATGCGCTGTCGGCGGGTTTAGGTTGTCGAACATCCGCAAAGTTACATAATTTCAACTGTGCAACAATGAACGCTGGTATGATCCAACATTAGTATAATAGGGTCAAGTGAAATCTCTTTAGTACATAACAAAGAAACAGTGAGATTGTGTAACATTAATTAAATTTCTCTAGCATATTTCATTATACAATAGGCTAATCTATACATGGCATTGAACCGGAATTTTTTTCAAACTTACAAAACTGCAGCATCCCAAATTTTTGTTGCAAAGATATTTTAGGAATTGGTCTGAGATCTGTGTTACATTATACAAAAAAATCAGATATTGCAGCAGGGAACGATGGAAATGCTGACTTAAAACAGCAGACAACCACACTGTAGGCCACTATTGCAATTCATAGAATTCACACACATGCTGCCACATCACAAAAACTTGAAAGCAGACAAAACTGAGCGGGGCTAACTGCACTAGGTAGGCGTACGTTTAATCTCAGCAGGCGAGGCAGACATTCGAAACAAGTAGAGGGAGACGCTGATTGCACAATAGACTCTGGTCATGCTGGGTTCGTCTGTATCGTAAATATCTCTTCCTACGCGTGATAAAAATAAACAAAATAGAAGCGCTGACACTTCAAGTTTGCTGAAATTGCTGCTGTCCCTCTGGCTGTTGCGGATCTTGCTGTTGATGGTTATCTACAGGCGGTGGTGTCTGGTCCTGCCCGGCGTCTGCCACGTGAAGCTTTTCTGTTTCGGATGCTTTCTCCTCCTGCTTGTGCAGTTCTTCCTTCAGCTCCATAATCTCTTTACTTTGCTGCTTCAGTTCAGCATGCATTTCTTTTAATAGGTTCTCTTCGGTTTCGAGCGTTTCCTTCTTGTCTTCCAGCTCTTCCTTCGCCTCTTCCGGAGTGTGTTCGTTCATAGTCATGCCTTGCCTGTGAATATCGGTCTTGAGATCGACTACCTTCTTCGCTTTTTTGCGTAACTCTTCTAATTTTTCCTTCAAGTCGTTCTCTTGTTGTTCGATCATGTCGCGGAACTCCTGTAGGTCTTCCTTCGTGTAGATTTCGTCGTCGTCGATCATTTCGTCGACGGTTTTATATGAATTTTCATCCGGCGTGTCGAAGTCTTTCGAATCTGTGTATTTCATAAACTCTTCGAAACTGATCAGGCCGTTTTTGTCGTAATCCACCTCTTTCATGACGTGTTCTCTCATCCGGCGTCTCTCCTCTTCCATTTCAAACATGTCGTCTTCGGGATTGTTGGGATCGTACGCTTTGGCTAGGTCTTTCTCGAAAAGAGCTTCAAGCTCCATGGGGTCTAGCATGCGGTCGTTGTTGATGTCGTGCATGCTGAAGAACGTTTTCGGGTTGAATTCTTGGTCTTTGAGACCGTCCTCTTCTTCCCAGACTTCCTGCATCTGAGCTTTGCTGCCGGGATGGTTCATGGCGGGGGGGTCTTCGTGTTTTTTGCGCATTTCCATGTACTCGTCTTGCGCTTTTTTCCGGTCCGCTTCGTTCATTTGACGCAGTTTTTCCTGCCGCCGAAGCTCTTTATTCATCTCGTAGTTTTTGAATTCCTTGTGACGCTTTTCGTCGTAGTTTTCTAGATCTTTTGTAGCGGCTTTGATTAGATTAGTCAAGTCGGCCGCTTCGAATGTGTGCGCGTTTGAAGAGTCGAGGTGGGTTGCGATTTCTTTCAACGAGTACGTGTTTCTGAGTTTCTCGCCTTGGTCGACTTGTATTTTCGCGTGCGCGATTTTTCTGAGTCTCGCAATCTCGTCGCGTTTGAGCTCGTCTAGCTGACGTCTAATCTCTCCGGGAATTTTGTGTATTTCGTTGCTGAGTTTCCCGTCTCTGATGTCCTCGAAATTGGCGGTTTCCATCGTTTTTCTAAACTCTTCATCGCTTTCTAGAAGTTTAACCACTTTTTGCAGGTACTGATCGTAGTATAAGCCGGTGTCAGGGGGCGGTTCATCTCCGACGCCAGCTGGTGGGGGAGGAACGCTGGCGCTCTCTACAGGCGGTGGCTTTGTTGTCGGAGCCGGTTTTGCGTTAACAAGTGATATTCCAATCGCGATCAGAAGTAAACATCGTAATTTCAGATTCATTGTAGGAACACACAAATATACACTACTGTGAGTATGAAATGAATGAGAGACACAGGGTTAATATGATATAATTGAAGCTGGTACATGCATTCTGTCATACTCAACAGTCAACAACCATTTTACCACAAAACACAAATAACATATTAAGATTCAAACACGATGATTCATTATGCGGCTTCAGTGTATGTCTGTATGATAAAGGGAAACTATTCTATTGATTATTTGTTGCATATTACCGTATCTCTTGCCACAGTGCTCATGATCATATCAATGTTAACGATGCACAGAACACTATCCAGTAGAGGCTACGTAATGAGGTAAATACCAAAATTCCCAAATATAATTCGCAGTGAGCCTATGCCTTTTTGCTTGCATATGGCACATGGGCAATAATGGGCATCAAGCACTGATAATCAATTAGCCTACCTGGTATGCTTAATTCAAACTGTCTGTTCTTAGCATGCATAATGAATTATCTATTCCTCATGATCATGACCTTTAATTCAAACAGTGCTGCATAATGTTGTGATGAATTGTGGTCTGTCAGTCGAATTCACCCCTCTAAACTATTATCTTTATAGCGCACTAAAAGTCGGCAGAAAATGTCCATCCTGATCTAATAGTAGCGAGTTAGAGTTCGAATCCAGTCATTTCAAGCAAATTTACAGGATTCGTGTAAATGCGACGGCAAATAAGTCTTTCGCAGATTTCTCAAAGACTGTTCAAAAACAAGCGGTGATTACATACCGGCGCGGTATTTATTTTCTGGGAGGAACACCACCAGTACGAACATAATAAAATAATGAAGTATTAGCTAACCTAGCGCTTGCGGATCAAAGAAATTTGGGAAATAGACGCGAAAGTCTATTGAAGAACAACACTCACGTCCACTCCATGTCATTGTAATGATTGACGTACCGTGCGAAATGTGTGTTTATTAAATTACAGACACGTCTAAATTTACTGTTGCGGAACGATCGCCTATTTGGTTATTATTATCCAGTTGAATGTCGCGAAAGATATGTTGAAAGATATGCGTACTTCGTACAAATGGGAAATAGAGGAAGAAAAAAAATTCCGATCGCTTAAGACCAACATCTCCCCAAATATCCAAACCTCTTGTTGTAGGAAAGACCTTTTCCCGGCAGGTGGCGCCTTACTGCCAATACATTCAAGAAACATAGTAAAGAGATTTGAGTCATGTCAGCATTTAATTGTTCAATTGCGTCGATCGCTATAATTGTCGTTTGGCTTTAAAGAACGAAAATTTTCGAAGATTATTAGGAGATTGGTTTGTCAAACACCTATAATGAGCCTCGTCATCATCACTTAGCACCATACAAGATTCAATTCGTAGAACAAAGCATATGGGATTTGGTTAGGAGCAATTGCAGTTTGAGATAGTAAGGTCTAGTGTTGGTTAGTCAATTAAACTGTAAAAGAGATGTGAGGAGTAACAAATCCAACAGTGTAGCCGAGGCAAGATTCAAATTTACCAAAGTAGGCGATATCTATAGCTTGTATATAAATTTAAATACGTAAATTTCACAGCTTAAAAGAGCTATATATTTTCCTAGCCCCAATTTTACAAATGCGCGACACTTCAGGTGTGTTCCTATTCAGTGGTTATCACTCATGTTAAAATATATACCGATTCAATGCTAACCGTCTATATACTCAATGGTGAAAAGGATCGTGATCCAGGTATTGTTACGGAAAGGAATTACTGTGGTTCCGACGTTAATCTGCATGGGCATGATTCTTAGCTTCGAATCATCCACAAGCGACACTCAAGTACTTTCGGAATTTGATAAAAAGCCTTTAAACCAACACTTGTCAAGAAGTACTGAATCCAGAAGCATTTCTACTACTACGTACGATAAAGCCACCTCTTCAGCGGAGCCAAGTCAACATTCGACTGCAGGAGTGAGTGAGAGGTTGAATTGCGAGGGACTGAAAGCCCTGCTCGAAGAGGCTAAATTGAATCCTGAACAAAAATTTCGGTGCGTACTAACAAAATTATGACCCTCTGCATTAGAAAAGAAAACTAGAAGAAGCGTGTGTATTTTAGCCTAGAGAACAAATTCGGGAATAGAGGAGTTTATTTTTCGGAATTCCAAAACAGAAGCGTGAAGATAGTGATCAAAGTGGCTACATTGACGAATGCTTCTTTACCAAATCAGAGATATCGGTAAGCTTCAACGGTACTGCCATGGGGAATTGGGGATGTATGTGGTGACTGGTGATATCTCGCTATTTCGAATAGCTTGATTTATAAATGTGTTGTTATTGTGACACGCGCTGTTTTAAATCTCGCTATTCTGAAAGCCCCGCTACTTAGAATGCATCAGTGTTATGACAGCTCCATTTTCAAATCACTATTTGGCAATCGCTACTTTGACCCTCGCTCTTTGTGACCGGGATTCCAACATTTAGATATCATTCTGCAATACGTGAAATTCGAAATCTAAAGAGATTGAACGGCCTGAATTTTACGGGAACGCCAACATTGTACGGCTTCTGTATCGAACCCGCACAGATCACATACGCTGTGACTCGTTTCACCGAGTCCCGGGAAGTGTGTAGTGGAAGGGGTAATGACGTCAGATGCGCTATGGCGCAAGACCTTGTTTCAGAATTTCAAAATTACAAAAATTCTGCAAAAGAAGCCATCAGATTTTTGGAGAAGGTGGGTATATGTATAATGTATAGCCTATATCTTCCGTTCATATAGTCATAGTGTGTGATTGAATATATTAGGAAATGTGAGCATGTAGGCCTTCACAGCTCTGAACTGGTCGCAGGTCTTGACCAATTTTTCGATTTGCTAATTGTGAGGTCCTTCTTTTCTACGACGTGTCATTGGATATTGATGACGTCAGATCAATGTTTAAAAACCTCGCTCCCTACCTTAAATCTTCCTCCTGGTCACGCCTGTACTGGCCGAGTGGGTGCATGGAATAAACTAAATCGTCATACTTCCACAGGTTACCTGCTTCTTTTCTCAATTCGAAAAATATAACATGCTCATGGAGGATATTTCCGGTACAAATTTTCATGTATCAACCAAAACCTGGGACTTGTATCTGGTAGATGCCGATTCTATTATATTTTATGAAGAGTCTCCACTGTACTCAAGGTTAGTGTTCGTCGTTACTTACTTTTTAGTAGCAGTTACGCTATGTTGCGAATACGGTTTCATTTGAGTGCCACAATTCAGATTTTTTGCATGACACATTTGAAAGTGTCATTTTATTCGTTTGAGTGACAGTACATTCGAATGCCAGAAATAAAGTTGTTTCGAGCGGCACCGTGGCACGATTTATTCAAATCAATGGACTGTTAGCCCCAACCCAAATGGTTCCCAACCTTTTCGACCTCGCGGCACCCTCCAAGAGGGAAAACTAGCGGCATCCTATAGCCCTCCGAGTACCCTGAGTTGCGAGTAGCGTAGTGGTAGCCTACGTTGCAACGCTACTATTACACAAATGGATCGCGGGTTCGACTCCGGAACCCATTCGTAGGTGTTGGAGGTTTATCTAGGCTCCTGCATGCCATCCGATCTGTATAAGCGGTGTCTTGCAAAAAGTTTGGAGTGAAGCGGGCCGTACTACGAGTTGGCATCTCAGGAATCATGATAAGCAATATCGGTCTGGTATAAAATGACAACATATGTCAAAGATTTGAAAAGAAATGACACTGAAAAAGTTCATCATCCTACGTAATTTCGCTGTTCAGCCTCGGTTCTGATGGGGCTGACAGGAAAAAAGAGGTCAACACTTTCGCTCAAGCGTCAACATCACGGCCCAATTGACCGAGTGATGACCTTTTGATCAGTTATCATCGTCCCAAATACTACTATTTGTGGGAGGTTTCGTACCACCACTATTAAGAATTAAGACGCGGACTTGATTCTTGACAGTAGAAAGTTCCGTATCGTCGATGGTTTATCGTAGATTATCCTCACATACGTCGCTGTGCTCGCAGCGTCTTGAAAATAAAAATCCCAGAGAAATACCCGGTCAAGGACCAATATCAGAGTAAGAAAATGAAAAGCTAGAGTAAGCCTAAAACAAAGGTAAAGATCGAACACTGGCATTATAGGCTGAGGGGGATGCCAAATTCAGAGACCATACTTGGTCGTTTCGACAATCACCTATATGTTCAATGCATCGCATTATAGGCCTACATTGTGTGTTTTGTGCTGGTAAAATAATAAAACTACGGAATATGCCACACCCAGAAATTTGGATTCAATATTTTTGTTATACATCGACGTTGTTTATCACATTTTCTCTCGGCACCCCTGAGCAGCCCAATCGACACAACGGTTGAGAACCACTGTCCTACTCCTAACCCTAACACTCATTCTAACAATCCGAACAGTAATCAATCAAGTCGAACCCTAACTCTAACCAGATTAAATCACTAATCTCCACCCCAAATTCGAACCTAATCAAACTCCTAACCCGGTTGTTCTTAACCTTCACTAATCTGGCGTGAATCTGAAAGTCTTCGGTGATCCAAAATTTTAGCCAAGTCATAAAATCAAAATCGAATACACAACTGCTACGTTACTTTTTAGAATACTGATGCATAAAATGAACAGTGCATATAAGCAACAAGTGCTAGAGGAACAAAACCAGTAAAACAGCATTTTCTCACAAAACCAATGATGATGATGATGATGATGATAATAAAGGATTATAATGAATATCAACCGCAAATTAGTGTGCCTTCTGTTGCATGAGTCGGGTGTGGAACAGCATCTCGCTGGCTACCCGGCAGCAGGGCATGGTATGGTATGGTATGGTATGGAAGTATGGTATGGTATGGATCGATATTTTGGTATGGAATATGGAACAATGCAAGTATGGTATGGAATGGAAGATTTTAATCTATGGTATGGAACGACATTTCCATACTTCCATACTTTGGTGTTTTATACATTTTATCGTGATCTGTTCCAGCTTCATAAAGCGTACGTTGTTCGTTGTTCACGGAATACGATCGCTTTTCTTATGTGTGAACGTGAACTATTGAACGCTGTGTAGGAACAAATACACGCTTGTGCAACGGTTTTAGGAGCACTTGGAATGACATGATTTTGTGATGTAATAATCACAACAGTAATGTTGATCCGATATTCTCTCTAGTCCAGACACAACGTCTCCGAGCATAGTCTATCATGTGACGCAATAATTGGTAATGTAGGCTACTCCAACTACCTCATTCCTTGAGTGACGACAGCGTACAAGCAATCATGATGCAACGAACTAAATGGTCAATGTGATTCATAATTACCTTTCTTCCGAAACATCGTCCGCACATCTATACTATTTACATACCGAGATATCTTATTGGTCATATTTCAAACGATCTCGCATTAGGATTATAGATCAGGGAGTGGGGTAGATCAGGGATTTCTAAAACTCGGGATGGGTCTCTCGTTTTTTAGGCGGACGAGAGAAGTGTCACTTCAGACGCATCGACAGCGCAGTAGCTGTCGACAATCACTTATGAAGGATTCGATGCCTAACAATTCTACCAGCTTTGATTAGCATTACTTATCTTGTGCACCATTCTAATTATGGCACAATCGTTACATTACAATTGGAGTAGTGATGTACCTACGATTTAAACTATTAGCTTAGCCGACATTCTGATTTACTCATATCAAACTGAGAACAAATGTATTTCAATCCAGGCTAGATACAAAGCTGATACAACCAAAAATCACAGAGCAGACAACAAACCTATTTTAATCAAGGCAAGTTACAGAACAGATGCGGTCCAAAATCACAGAGCAGATAACAAACGTATTTCAAACAAGGCAAGTTACAGAACAGATGCAGTTCACAATCACAGAGCAGATACAACATAAAACCACAGAGCAGATAACAAACGATTCTATTGAAGGCAAGTTACAGAGCAGATTCAGTCCAAAATCACAGAGCAGATACAAAAAAAACAGGGCACATAACAAACGGATTTTAATCGACAGAGCAGGTGAAGTCCAAAATCACAGACCAGATACAAACAAAATTCACTAACAAATAACAAACGAATTTTAATCAATGCAAGATAGAGAGCAGGTGCAATCACAGAGCAGATACAACCAAAAATCACTAGCTGATATCAAATGTTTTTAGTCACGGCAAGGTACAGAGCAGATACTGTCAAAACCCACTAGCTGATAACAAAAATTTTAAATCAAGGTAAGTATGAAGTATGATACAGGCAAATCTGATTCGGAGACACGCAG
>ATSW01016906.1:0-10252 GCA_000444245.1 Botryllus schlosseri
ACTCAGAAATGGACGAGATCATGCAGCCTAATTCTGCAGTGAATATTCCCTATTTCTTGAAATCTAAAATTATAGGAAAATATTCCTGTACCAAACGACATATACAGGTGATACAGTTTGAGTAGATCTCTGGTTATTTTGTATAAATAAAGGCGTCAGATAAGATGACCAAGGCAATTATGAGCCAAGTCTTTACTTAACTAATAATACATCATGGCTGCTGCATTTTGAGAAAATCATTTCTGATCAACATAGTTCATAATAGATCGTGGTGTAAGTCAGTTAATTTTGGCGATTCTGTGACTACGACTCCTCGAATATATTCCAGCAATGTAATGTTCGATAATATGTCCACATGATTGTTGCCAGGCAGCAACACGTCGTGAACTGGCTGTGACTGTTCTTTCCTCCAGTTTAGACAGTACGAACTGCTGAAGGTATTCACGGTACCATCACCACTTCCGGTTTTTAACACCGGACTAGCGTCTGGAAACAATTCTGAATCATACAGTAAGACTTCCGCGGTGGGTAGCTGCGACGAATAGACGCAGTGGACTTCCACATTCGGCGCAGACAAGTCCCCCAACTCGGCACCGTAGTATTCGAATCTTTCCCAGCACTTTTCACATTTTATCGTTTCAAATATGGCCTTGTAGTCATGAACGGTAAAGTTTTGTTTGAAGGTAGACACTACGACCGACTTGTTTTTGGGCCACAACGATGGACGTGGCAGAAGGAAAAATGAAGACGGCCATGTTCTGGATGCGGTCCTCATTTTTAAACGAGGTAAGACTACATCGTGACCTTCCGTTTCACCTGACAAGACCGATTTTATCGCTTTGACCGATCCCAAATAGGGTGAGTTTATCGATATAAAAGAATCAACAAATTTATCTTTCCACGCTTGTGGCTGACGTTTTAAATAATAGTAGACAAACATATTTCCCATACTGTGTCCAATGATGACAACTTTCCGATTGAAATGTTGATAGTAATTGTCCTCAATGAGCTTTGTCAAATTTGACAAAAATGTATCTTCCAACGATGGTGATAACCGCCAATCATACGGTGCTCCTTTTAAGTCGTCTCTTATGTTATAGCCGAGTCCGACTAAATAATCAACAAATTTGTTGAAATATGGACTTCCCGGTGCGTAAGGGTCAGAGTCCAGATACTCAAAAGCTTTTGTTCCACCAAAGTCCATTGTTCTTGTTTTGACGCCTTTTTGATTGGTAGGCTTTCTGTTCCCGTCCGTGTAATGCATTGATATATCATACACCCAACAATTGATGAACAACGGCACCAGTTCGTCGATATTGAGCCATATATCAAACCAGTCGCGCACTCGCGAGCAAAACAAACCCGGCGACTCCGTTAGATTAAGCTTAGCCTGCAGTCGACTTCCCAATACCCCAGGCACAACTACGATTGGCTTTCTCTCTGGCGAATTTGGCCTTTTCGCTGATTCCTTGTGGAATTCTTTAGCATGTGCAACAATCGCAAACGCTAATACTAGAGTGCACAGCATCGATAATTCACGTGGCATTTTACCATGTATTTTAGCTTATTGTACTTCAGAATCTGAACAAAACGTGAATAGTCATCAATAGAAAATCCAGTAAACATCATAACAAAATTAAAGTAATTTAAATAACTGATGTGAAGATAGGTGAATGACCGTCCACAGAATACGGAATTGATTGATTTCTAATAGAAAAGTTTTTCAGTTTAATTAGATTAGACTTAGAATTACTGAATTGACAAAAACTTGGAAATTTTTTGTTTAAATTGCGAATTGCGAAAGAAATACAACATAAACCAAGTTCAATTCATATGAAATTAGAATTCATAATCATGAGAATGGTAAACATCTGTATACCAAGCTTGGTTCGTTTCATGCTATTGCATTCTCCAGTAGCATTTTCACTTTTCAGGAAAACCAGTTAAATTAGATTAGAATTAAAATAGGAGCATAGAAACATTTCATAAATTAGATCAGAATTATAGTAGGCCCAGTAGACCTACTACTCAGCACACAAAATTCGAAAATTCTGCATTTGATTCCGACAAATCCTCTAAATTTGGAAAAATTTTAAAATGCTGCATTGCAAAAAAAGGCTCATTCTGCTGATCATTGATGATTGCTTCGACCTTGGTCATTGAAGTAGAATCCGAACATACGATTCGTCCTACCACTACATGGTCAACTGTTTTAACTTATGACAATGCCAAGGGCGATCTGCATCGTAAATGAGTTCTGACACTAATGCAATGATAATTATAGATTAGCAATCTCAAATGCTGCTGTTATGTTGTTAAGTCGACACCTATTCTAGTAATCTGTTCCTATTATAAATCCTTATACATCAGGCTTTGTTACATAACGTGAAACTGCATACTATGCACGTGATAACGATACATAATCCCAAGTTACATAAGGTTATGCCTTATGCGACAGTGTCACCACCCACAACGGACTTTCGCCTACATAAATTTGACCGATGGTAACCTGAAGTGGCGCGTCTCGTTAACCAATGACAACGGCGAAAAGCGATCGGCTGGAAAGCCCATCCTCCGAGCAGCTGATCGCAGTAAGAAATAGTAAGTAATATCTTGTGGCTGACTTACCGCCACAAGCTTGGCTTTCTAATTTGGAACTCGTGGGGCTTTCTTTATCGATTAAATCGATCGAACTCATGCTTGACACGTGGTGGAATTAAAGAGGACATATTCTCTGCTCTAAATATTAGTTACATACGTTTCAACTGATTCTATTTACCTGTTTACTTCTCATGGCGCGTGTTTCTTGCAAGGTTCGTCTACCAATAATAATAAGTCGTGCATGTCAATGTTCTAATGCTCATTGTTTATGATTTTGGAGGAAGCAATGATATAGATATCATTGAGTAAGTTATCAGAATGCACTGCTGTCAAAATGATAGTGTGTAGTCACTGTAGTGGTGTGGTGAATACTATAGTAGTCAGCCCGCAAGATAACCGAACCCCGGTCTGACATCGACCTCACCTATCGACACACGCGTCACTCATTTTCATCACCAGTCGTTTTACGTCATCCATTATTTCTTTCTTTCCAGTGTGCGACTGTGCGTGCCTCTTATTTACATCGGCTAGGCCCAGTTGTTGTCTGTGATATTCGCGGTGTTTGTCGACTACTATGGTCAATTAGTTTGGTAATTTACATCAGGTCAATTTTCTTAGGCCTTCGAGCATGCCAAATTGCCCATTGCTCACATTCAAGTCGAAATACAAGCACTTTCTACTGAATAAATACTAGTCAGTGCTCAAGATTACAGGACCCGTGATCTGACGTATTCGAATTCTTCTATGAAACATGCCACGTTCATTTTCAACGCTTGTAGGCCTAGTGTTCAACGCTTTTGTGTTACCTTCTTACTCTTGACTCTGCGTACATGCCTCTTGTTTACATACAATATATAAGGCCACGTGGCGATCAAAGTCATTCAGATGAGTGGCATTTTCTATTAAATACGCAATGACGTGAAGTTCGTTATTAGCGCGCTCGTTACCTGTCCGTCCGGTGGCGATTGACTTTACTTAGAGTCGAATCAAAATGATGACCTTTTTTAAGTCAACACATCAATATCTCATATAAAAAATTGAAAATCAGCAGATTTCGATGTCGGTAAACTAACTTCAAAGACTTTTAAAAATTGTCCTTCTTTCCGGAATCCAAAATATGGTAACCCTACTTTACTGGAATATAGAAGGTTTTCCCGTCCAAACGAATTGCATAAATTCAGAATTTGTGCCACTGAGAATTTGGTTTCAATCAATATTTGACAAAATATGCTGTAATTCAACGCCGTGCACTGTGTAACGCTTTTCGTTAGTGACAAGTCACATTGCGAGTCGGTTGGGGAGATGTAAATGTATACGTGTCGGGTGTCAAGCAGACAATACGAAACAGATGATTATTTACAAATGATATTCGAGAACCGCACATCTAATCTGTAATTCATAATTCGTCAAAGTGTTCTGATATCTCACTGAGTGGAAAACCTTGGGAAACCACCCTCTGTCGTAACACGACACGACCTCTCTCGAAACGTATCGGTACATTGAGGGAGAATCGGAATTTGTCAACCATGCCAATCAATAACATGGGCTACATAAAAGATTGCAATTCGGCGAAATTTGATATACAGTATGCATGGTATAGACGAGAGGCTTGATAGGCTATAATATAGTCAATTTAGTCATAAAAGCCGAGCCGCCCTGGTCCTCTTGTCATCTTTTGCTCATAATTTATCTTTGGGTGTTGTTGCATATTGCATGTAACCGCAAGGATATATCGAATTCCATATATCTAGGCATATAACCCTTTCATAGTTATCTGTTTCTTGTCATACTTGAATATTAAGTACACAAAACATACACCTGATATACATCTTTATATCAGTGATTGTCAAACTTTTTTAGACAACTCACACGACCACCTTAAAAGTGAAAAATTTCGCGCCCCCTTACCGTCATATCACAAAATGAAACCAGAATGCGAACAATCCTAACGGATCGTTTTATGGCATGGAAGGTTATGACTATTAATGAGATAAATCTCAAATATGAAATTCACACTATACACACAGAGTAATAACTATGAATCGGCTGTAAATCGCTCGGAGCGCGATAATATTTTTCAGGTGACTGCAGTTATACGCGCCCCCTTCAGATGCTTTAACGCCCCCCAGTTTGAGAACCACTGCTTTATACAGTCATCCCTTTGACGGGGGTCTGGCATTTCTGAACTTTTGCCATAGTTTCCGTCAATACATCTTTCAAATTTAGATCTATGTTCGAGAAAAAAAGGAGTTGCTGTCGTCATGAAACTTCCCAGTGATAGACAACACATGGTGTCATATTTCAATCTCTAAGTTTTATTGCGAAAGCAAGTAACCGTTTGCATAGGCTATAATAACTTGTGGTTCGCTTGTATATGAACCGAAATCCCTGCAATTGCTATTGCTAAATACAAGTGTAATTTACTGTAAAATTCGGATTATATGCAATATTCACACTGGTAAAATAAGGATTAATATCATATCAACACACCATGTCTATTCTATGGCGATTAATTTATCGCAAATTATCATTATGCATGCTTGCAAAGTCGTGTTGTCATTTTTATATTGTTAGCATCAACCTTTGATTCAATAAAGCACGATCTTGCGAGAGCGGTGCTTCTGAAAAACTGTTCGCGGTCCTGAAACAATGTAGTGCAAGGAGAGATAGCGTGATTGACGGAAATGACTAACATCGATCGCTTGCAGCAGTTGGCAGGCTGGCGCTTTACCATCTGGGCTGAGATTATAGTACTTCCGAAGCGTGGAAGTTTAACACGTCGCCTGCGGAATCAATATTGAAGCCAGATAGTGAAGTTGAGAATAATTTTGCAATATGGATAATCTCGCTTTGTGTTTATTATTTCTACCAATGATTGTGTTGGTAAATGCATTACAAATGGAGAGAAAACCTCATCCTTGCCCGATTATTCCGCGAACTGACGGACACCGGCCTGGTCATTTAGAGCAGCTTGGGTGTCAGCGACCTCCTCTAGGACCAGTCAAAGAGTATTTTGAAGCTCCAACGCCGCGTGAATTGTGGGAAAACCATGTTGACCCGTATGTACCAGCAGTGATCAGGAACGCACTGAAAGGCTCGCCGGCGATCGATAAATGGGGAGACGATAAATACTTCGTAGAGGAGTATGGGGACCAAGAAGTGTTAGTCGAGAAGAAATACGAAGACAGGAAATCCGAGCCCAAGCGAATGGAAATAACAAAATTTTTGGATAATTACAAGGATGAAAATTGGTATGTAGTCTCGATTTTGCCCAACGCCATGCGAAAAGACATCGTCGTCCCAAAACCACTGATGTGTAGCTCTTTTAATAAGAATCTTGCAGAATTGAATTTGTGGATAGGGACAAGAGGGACTAGGTCTATGCTACATTACGATGCCGATAACATAATGCATTGCGTCGTGTCTGGATTGAAGGACTGGATACTCATCGATAGATTTTACAAAGACAAAATGGATATGGTGATAGGCCGGGAAGGTCAAGGATCAGGTTTCTCTCATTTAGACGTGGATCAAGTCAGCGAAGATACCAACCCTGAAGTGTGGGATGTTCCTTGGCAATATGTAACGCTAAGAAGCGGGGATTGCCTATATTTGCCGCACAAGTATTTACACCAGGTGAGATCATACAACAGGACTGTGTCTGCGACGATGCTGTGGTATCCAGAAGGTGAATTCACAGACGATGATTGCGAGAACATAAACTATGAAAAGAGTTTGAATTTGAACGATACATACGTGTACTGGACATACGACAAAGGTCAGGAAACGGTTGACATGGGTTACATGAACCCAGAAATAATCAAAGCAGAACTGATTAGTATTTTTGATGTATTCGGGATGACTGTCGTGGATTTGGACACATTCGTATTTTTCAGTTTGGTACAAGTCGGAGATAGCGCGATAGAAGGACTCGATACTGTGCTACGCTTTTTCGCTAACGTTGATCACGACAAAAATGGATACATCTCTAGAGAAGAAATTATCTCAGTCGACGTTGAAGTATTGAAGGACTACTGCAGAGGGGTTGACAGTCCTCACGGCCCCACGAAAACAATGCTTCCCACCAGCGAAAACTATTCGCACAAGTCTTCAGAGTTCAATCCAAGACAGTTCAAGCAACGGTATTTTGATTCCGTCTACGCTAAGATATTCATGAAATTTGTGATGCGAGTCAAGGGAAAAAATAACCGGTTGACATACCCTCAATTTAAAAAACACATACATCTTAGAGACGGTCATCCTGCTGACGCCTTCATACTATTAGATAAAAATTTTGATGGCGTCATTACTGGTGAGGAACTGCAAAATGCCTCATTGAAACAGTACCGGGACTTTAGCAAAATGAGATACAATCTAATTGGCACATCCATAACTGGTGGCGGAAAATACGAAGCGGAAGTAGAGCGAAGTAACACGCTTTTCTTAGCGAGGTTAAATGACATTCCTAAAGAATACATGAAAGGAAAAAGTGATGATGATGATGCGTCTGATGAAGCTAGTGGAGAAACACCGTTCACGGAATTAATAGATAACCTTTACAGTGATATTGTAAGCGAGATTAGCCGTAAATCATTTATAGAATTGGTGACTTCGCCTGAAGACAAGGAAAACTTTAATAGCTTTTCGGGAGACATAATTTTCAATCTGTTGAATCGTGACGGCGATGATACATTGACGTCGGAGGACATACGGACGTTTCTAACACTAGAAATGAAAGAAGAGATGCGTGATGAGTTCAGCGCTCGTGGTATTTTACAAAACATGGAGGAGCAACTTGAGAGAATGCAAGATATCAGCCTCGAAGTAATAAAATTCAAACAGGAACTATATTCGAACACGGTGAAAGCAGCTGTAAAAACTGAGTTATAAATCGACTCAATATATTTTTATCTTGGAATGTATATACCGCAACATGAACTGGAACTCGAGAGTGAAGAATATCATGGGTCATTCAAACGACTTCAGATAGGCGTGACTATGATGGGTACATTGGAATATATGTTGAACGTGTATTAATGTTGAAGGTCGAGATCAGAATCAATTCAAAACACCTTGGTGCATACGTTCCATAAATTGAATCTATTCTTTACTGGAGATTGGCGGAAATGCAGGCATATCCTTAGACTTTAACAGAAGCTATCGCTGATCCATTCCCACGAACAAGCAATGATAGCGAGAACTACTGGTTCCTATCGTATAGGCCTGCATGTAGACTTGGTCCTACTGTCTACTGGTGTTGGAGTGAAAATTTATTGTGTGAATTTTACAAATGAGATATCCACCAATGTATATTGATCATTGAGTTGAAAAGCAATCAAACTAATTGTGTGATATCGGAACACGGTTTAGGGTAAAGCATACAGTATTCAGTTTGAACTTCGAAGGCAATGAATGATTAGCAATAGCAGTATTTCGCAGTGGGCCACAGGAGATCATCATCATCATTATTGGCTTATTAGCAATTTTATCAGTTCGATACACCACAAAATGCGACACAATGAAAAGATAGGAAGATGTCGAAGCGACTTGGAGTAGTCTATGGAATCAGACACCCACCTTGGCCTAGGAGATATAAAGAGGAGGCATGCACACTGAATGAAAAGTAAAGAAGATAGTATAGGAAAAAAGCAAGCAACAAGAAATGGGGTGGCATGTCATGGAAGGCGAGATAGGAGGTTCAGAGGTGTTCCGTTGAAAATCATGGAGTTGAAATGATTTGCTTTGTTAGTCTTATTATTCCAGTGGAATATATACTTGCATTTCAAAATTTACCTTATTTGAAGCTCACTTCTATCAGGAGCAAGCGTCGGTAAACGTGGTGAGCCGACTTCAAAATATAGAAAGAATAAATCAAAGCGAAGTAATCACGGCAAGCAAATATACTCGTTAATTACCTATGGAAACGCAAAAATAACTAACGCATAGCAGCAATAATGACTAGCCTGAACAACATCGCAATTTTAGGCCGACCGATATCGATAAAACCGATAATTTGCGCCTTCGCTGATAACCGCAATACCTTCAGCTGATAATAAAAGATATGGCATTTCCAAAATTTCATATGATATATTTCAGGGGTGGCCAACCTGCGGCCGTAGAAGGAAATTTGTGCGGCCGTGGACACGTAATTCAATTATTATGTGTTTGCGGCCGTCGGCATGCAGTTTGAATTTACGAATTGACTCACGACTCCCGATTGAAAGATTTTAATTGTTTGTTATTGAAATTTTCTTCGCGCTGGCGCGATTCAATGTGACTTCACTTTTAGACTTTAATATAGTAGCGATCTTTGCAATCAGAGCCCCACAGTACTAGAGTCGCCGTATTTCGAACACCTAAAAAAAAGGACCCTTTTTCCAAATTTTTCAGACTTGCAATACCGGGCGGAAACACTGAAAAAATCATAAATTTTTCACACTTCGTGGTCGGTTGTCTAAAAAAAGGCCAACTTTATGGCTCGAACCCCAAATTACGGTTTTTCTTTGACATTATCGGTTGGTTGACTCCACCGGCGAATCTAATCACATGGACGGAGAAAGAATAAATGTTTGATGGTAATGTGTAAAACTACCAATGTTTTTAACAAAATTCATACGTGAATCTGAAAAAAAAAAATTCGCGACTGCGATCAGTCCCATAACGGGACCAGTGACCACCCACGATTTCGGTGCGTATATAGTAAGACTATATCATCAAAAAGATTAGTCCAGAGCTCACAGGAAATGGACATAGACACTTTAACATGGGTATTGGGCGTCCAGTTGGTTCATTATAACTATATATGCCATGGAATGCGGCTGTAGGCTACATGAGTATAGTAGTCGAAATGCGGCCGTGAGTGGCAAAAAGTTTGGTCACCTCTGATATATTTGAAAAATACAGCAATGCTTACACATAACTACAAAGGCTGCCCATTGCACAATATATCTCTAATCTACCGGTCTCATACTATAATTCTCGGACTCCCTACTACCAGTTTGTGACATCACGAAAATTGCTGATATTAAACCTCTAATGGCCGGTACCGATATTTCTTTCAAAGTGTATAATATCGACACCGGCGAACAGATAATAATGAGTCTGACTGACGGGCTCTGGTAATGACACGCTCCGCAGGTGATATGCCGTTCAAATTTATGTTTCACTTGTCACTGTTCACCATTCGCTTTGTTATCAATTCACAAGAATTGACCATAGCACAGGCCATCAGTGGTTCTCAAACTATTTTAGACAAACCCCACTTGATGATACTTACTCACAATCCAGAGACGTCTTCTGATCGGTGCAAGGACCGGTGGGCCAATCAGTGAAAATCTAGTATCGATGTATGGATGGTACGACGCAACCATGACATTTAAACCGTGATATAGTTTATGGGTTTTTTGCCGTTATTGGAACTTGGAAGTTTCAGAATTCTTTCGGAGTTCAAGGAACTTGATTTATCTAGGCGGCTTCGCGACCCCGTTCAGTCGCTTTTGGGCCCCCAGGGGATTTTCTCGGTATTGGCAGGACACCAATGGGTTCGCTCACAGGTCTGACAGGTTATCTGACTGCGTATAAACCAGGGGTCACCAACACGCGGCCTGCGAGGTCATATTTTGAGGACCACGGCTAGGGTTGCATTTAAAAT